>APFE030385341.1:291915-345579 GCA_000404065.3 Pinus taeda
AAGATAAGCTATCTGTTTGTTTTTGCTGTCTTGGAGAGTTAATTACTCTCCTACTCCAAGACACTAGCCTGATCTATGTTGGTGCTTTAGAGCCCTAGAAATGTAAAAATTACTAGATGAATTTTAATTAAGCGCTGTGTTATTAAGGTTGTTATTGCGCAAAGGGGTAAATGGATATGAAACCAATGGTGTTATGACCCGAATCAACTGAATGCAATCGAATATGATAATGTAATCTTTTCAATTCGATGAATCCTAATTAAAGGAAGGAGAGAGTTTCCATTCACTTCCAACAATGCAAAAAATTGATCACTAAGAGAAAATATAACAAATTCTCTAATGCACTAATTTCATCGAGAAAAACTAATGCAAATCAATTCCAAAACATTTTTTTTATTTTTATTTTTTATTTTTGTGTGTTAAAAACAAGCATAAAAATATGTAAATTCAAATCAAAGATAGCTGATCTAAATCTACAATTGATTTTTCAGAATGTAAACTGTGCAATTGTAATCTATGCACAATTCACTTGAAAAGTATGCAAATGTAATCTATGCACATTTTTTATTCATATTCTGAAAATGAGAATTCTAATTATGCAAATGTGATCTATGCAAGAGAATTCTCAAACACAAGATGATTCTAATGTAATCAAAGAACAAATCAAGTGCAAGTCAAGAAAAATGGGTGAGAGTTCCAAAGATCAAAAATAAAAACACTCAAAGGCGATTAACACTCATACACAATTTAGCCCCCCCCGGCGAATGAGGGGGAAATTGTTTTGCAAAAACGAAAGCAAAAAGATGCAAAATTGTGAAAAGACTGAGACAAACCTCCAAGTAATGACCAAAGGAAATCAAATTAAGAATTTCTCAAAAAAGAGACTCAAAACACCCAATCGATAAAAGCTTAAAACCTAATGCTAATGAAACAATCCAAGGAAAGATTTCAACCAGTCACATGCAGGTATGGGCAGAGGAAAATTACTAGAAAAACAAAATAAAAATAACTGAAAGGGCAAAAGTCAAAATTTTCAAAAATTTAGCAGGGTATGCAGGTTCAGAGTTTACCCAGGTGCGGGTACGCTCTGTGCACAAAAACAAAGTGCGTACAGGTATGCACTGTGATATAAGCGCAGACTGCGGACTTCAACTAAAGTAATGAAAAATAAAAAACAAAGCTAAATCAACTAAATCTACCCAAAGCCACACACAACAAGTCAAAAACAGAAGCCAAAAAACAAGTTTCTCAAGTCAAAGAAAATCGAGGAAAACAATCAAGTCCCCAGTGGAGTCGCCATTTTGTCACGCGGAATCAGTCGATCTTGCGGACAAGACAGACCTTCCTAGAATCTAATGAACACCTAATGTCAAACAAACCAACCAAACACTATCTTTCTCTAAATGCGCTTTATAAGTAATGGGAAACAAGTGTGTTTAAGGGCCTACCTCATGTCCAACGCAAGTTCGGAGATGCCTTCGCTTCTTTGATCCAAGTAAGTTCCTGTGTCGCAAACCTGTAAGCACAAACAAGGAAAACGATTAAATAGCACCTGAATATCCAATATTATAAAACATATTTAACATGAAAGTCAAGGAGTCCATGAAAAAAATAGCATAAGATACTTGTTGAGAAAAATGAGCTTGATTGTATTAATTCAAAAAGAAAGAACCTTACAACCTTTGCCTTGATGCTGTACAAGCTCCTTCCAGGGTCCAACAAGAAGTCTCCTCTACTTTGAGAAGCTTCACTCACTCCCTAATGGGGCCAAAAAGGTATGTGATCTCTCCTCTTAAGCTCAAATAGGAAGTCTTGATTTCACTAGCATTTACCCTAAAAAGTTCAGCTTCTAACCTCCCTGGCCACTGACCCAATGCCTCAATTTATAGTGCAATGGAGATCAGTTACCAGCTCCTCCTTCAAAGGGATAGAGTCCTCCTTCAAAGGATAGCTCCTCCTAACAAGGGATTAGCTCCTTCTCTTTTGGGATGCATGAACCACTTTGGAGCGAACAATCCACGTCAAAATTCCTTCTAGAATCATCTAGAATTAACCCAAGTGAGTTTTTTAAGATAAAAATTGTGCCTTTTGACTTTCACAGGGGTACGCACCCTCCCCTTTACATACAGAGCGTATAAGTATGCAGATATCCTGAACAAAAGGTGCGGGCCCGCAGGCACAAGTGAGAGAAAGTGCAGAACCAGAGTTACAATGCTTTTTTGATGTCTTTCTCTCATTTCTAAAGCTTGTTTTGAAGAGCTGAGGTTTGAGACTTGCTTAGGAAGCTGGTATAGGTGGTGATAGACCCATAACAACTGCAAATAATCAAGGTGACGATATTTTTGTGTAACACATGCATGACTTGATCTTCCCAGAATAGTAAGAGACAACATGGAAAAGGCATCCCATGATTTAGGGAGCTATTTTTAGCAGTCAGGGGTTACATGCAAAGTTGTTTTAGAAGTTTCCCTCCAAGTGTCGCTTTTTCCTAGATTTGTGGCATGCACGTCTTGAGACCAAATTTATTTATTCAATGCATCATAGCTCATTCATTCACATAGATCTTGAAGCTCTGACATCCCACAGCACATCCAAGACTCTTCGACACATTCGGCTCAACTATTCACGGATAAGTGGCCTCAACTTGTCTTTTTCAGCATTTCTGTCGTTTTTTGTGTATTCGCTTGTGTGAGGGTTATATGCTTGATTTCTTTGAATGCCTGTTGTCATTTACATTTTTCTTACTTGTCCTAGCTATGATTCAATTTTCATTGCTATCTCACTACTGTCGCATGCATGAACTATTTTGCATAAACGTTCGCCCAACCGGCGAACAGCCTCACCCACATGCATGTTGATCTGTTTGATCAATCTTCCATTCATGTTTTGCATGCGTTGTTTATCACTTATTCTATCACTTAGTTTCGCCATGCATTTCATCGACTTACTTACTTTCAGTTGCTCATCGGCGAGTCGGGTCAACCTTGATCTAATCTCCACCTTCACCAAGGCTGCATTACACAATCTGGAGAAGGAAGGCTCACCTTCCTCTCTAGATTTGCACATTTTGGCTAGCACTGACCTCCTTGACTGAATTGCACATTTCTGGAGGTTAGTGGCTGCTTGGCCCAAAAATTTGCGCAAAACTATCCCCGGGCCAACATTCTTTCCCAGCTAGAATTGCGCATTGCGTAATCCCAACAGCCAACTGCCCAACTGGATTGCGCATTTTGTAGACCTAGCAGCCAGTTCAGCCTCCCAATCAGTCCAGACTTCCTTTTGCGTAGTTATGTAAGCCAATAACTCAACCTCCCAGTGAGATTTGCATAATCTTGCTCATCAGTTCCCCAGATATGTGTCGTGACCTTCCCTGAATTTGCTTTGTTTTCACTAACATATTTCTTGCCATCCATGCTGCTTGTTTCTAGATCTTTCAGGTGTTCATCTGTCTTAATGGCTTCCAAGAGGACAGGATCCGAGGACATTTATGGTGTTGCATTTGGAACAGCAGTTGAACAGGTGTCCTCTAGCATGCCGATCTACGAAGATACGAAGTTGTACCTAGACAAGAACATCAAACTGAAGTGGAAAGAGGTGAATGAAACATTCGCTGGTACTTTTTGGGAAGACCTTGAAGACCATCAAGTGTAAGTGAACATTCATAAGTCCGACCTGTAACAGATTGCATGCAGATACCCTGCGTTCCCATGTGCGGATATTATTCACTGGATCATCTCTCACACTAACCCCGAGACGATGACCTTGAGCAGTGTCAATGGGATGAAGCTTGCAACCTTCTGGACACAAGATTATGATGAGATGTATCAGATGGACAAGCCCATGACTGTCATGACCCCTCCATTCAGCTTGCCCAACAATAGAGGCCACTCCAGAGATATTTTGAACGATTAGGTAAAGGAGTCATCTTATTTCAAGATGACCCCTAACAGGATCTATAAGACGAAGATATTGAGGAAGGCATACCAATACTTGGTCATATTTGCATGTTGACTAAGTGGCTAAGTGAGCACTGAGACCTTCCCTTAGAGTTGGGTGGTCGTGCTGGACCAACTGGCTAGAGAAGCAAGACCATGCAACTGGTCTGGCATATTGGCTCATCAGTTGAAGGAGCAAGTCATGAAGGCTCAAAAGTCACCTGAAGGCATGCATGCAGAGATTTATATGTCCGCCTACATTCTAGATGTAGTCTATGCCTGACATAAGTTCCCGAACTTAGAGTGGACATGGTCACCGGTGGAAACTATTGTGAGCACATATTTCAAGTTATTCTCCAAGTGCAGCTTTAGAGGAGTGATAAAACAATTGTCTAACCATCTTGTCGCCCCAGTGTACAGGTTGATCTTCGAACAGGATCCACCCTACATGTTAGAAGAAGCAATGAAGGCATTGTTAGGCACTGCAGATTGGTATGCCTCACCAGACGACACGTTCATCCGAGTGTTCAATAAAGAGAAGCCTCCGCATGTTATGCCAAAGTTTGCTTTGGACATGCTTGTCATGCAAGAAGTAGCATACCATATCTAAGCAGGATTAACAGCTAGGCTATAGCAGAAGAAGAAGGCACCTTGGCCCACTCTTCCATTGTAGATTGGGTCGTACGAGATCCGGAGCATCAAGCAAGCGGATGTTGAAGCTGAACAAATGAGGAAGTACCCATTCGACCTCCGGAGCTTCAACCCGTATGACCCACATTGCATTGTGAAGGATCACTGCATGAGAGTTCAATTCAATTGGATCCATGGGGCATTTCATTGGGCCGAGGAAGACTCATGGAGGTATTGTTACCATCATTCCAGAACCAATGAATAGGTAAATTTCACCGTAGAATGGTTAGCATGGCAGCATAAATCAGCACCATGGAGAACACTAACAGTAGCAGCAGTAGCAGCAACAACAGAGGCAGCAGAGCCAAGCATACCTACACGTGACAAAGGGAAGAGAAAGATTGTCGACCGCATAGAGGAGGAACAAAGCTGCAAGTTTCAATATGATCCACTTGTAGAACAAGCAGTTATGGCTATTCAATAGAAGAGGCAACAGCGCAACAAGTGAATCGCATGAAGGTAGAGGAATAAGAAGAGAATGGAATAAGAAAAGAAGGAGTTGCATGAGCTGAGGGAGAAACTTCGAAAAGAACAAGAGCTATGCCAACATTAGAAGGAAGCACAGCAACAGTAGATTCAGCAGGGGGCACATCACGTGCAGACAGATGAAGTAACGACCATACAAGTAGTTGATTCTTTTGAACAGCTGGCGTCAAGTGAACGGGGTGAACCCTCGTAGGTGCAAGACTTTGCTCATGAGATAGAACATGCTTTTGAACAATTGGATGTAGAAATGGAGTAGCAGGAGTTGGAACAGGATACCAACCTCATGCCTCACCATAGACAGGTCAGCTCGCCCACTTCCATGCATCCAAATAATGAGCAAGTCTCGAATGACCAAGGATGCATTGAGATCCTTGGTGGTCAGCCGGAAGCAGAGATACGCGACAACTCCTTCGATGAATCTCAACATAGAGTTGTGCACCTTGACAGAGGACTGAACATCCCCTGTGCAAGTTGAAGAACAAGTGATTGTGACCGATGTGCACAAGGACCCAGTTGCTTTGGCCGATGCAACTAGAGTGTATGCTGAAGCCACTAGCTCTAGTGTTCGCTTCCTCATAGCTGAGAATGAGCAAATGGCAAAGGAACTACAGGTGGCCAAGTGGGGAGGAGACTTGGTGACAATGTCTACCTGAGCTAAACTGAAGAAGGAAATACTAGAGGAAGTGTTGTCCTTGGACACAGTTATGCGAGCATTGTACTCCAAGTTTGGTACTGTGCATCAAGCAGTCGTTCATCTTCGCGGATGGTAGCATCCATGTGTGAGAAGAGCTTGCATCTTGAAGAACATACATGCTGTCATTGATAGCATGCGAGCATGGACGATGAAGTATAAAGGATCCTGCTTCATTTGCCAAAGATGATGAAGGCCAATGCGGATGAGCTGCAAGCATGTATCCGAAGTGAGATTCGAAACTATGAGGACCTACTGCAACTCATCACGGGCATACAAGCTTCCCATGCATGAGTATTCAAGAGCTTGGAAGATGTTGTACGCACATATACGATTCCATCACTTGGGACTGTCACCCAAGCAAAGACCAAGAAGCGGGTCCAACAGGAGCTTGATTCGTACTTCGACGAGTTGATGCGCGTCACCACCAGTCTAGACTTGCCTATCAGTGCAGACATCATGCGCAAGTATGTTGTTGGTCTGACCACATTGAGGAAAATGTTGCACATTCTTTCATATGAGTTGGACAGACGAGCCCAA
This sequence comes from Pinus taeda, assembly GCA_000404065.3. Taxonomy (NCBI): domain Eukaryota; kingdom Viridiplantae; phylum Streptophyta; class Pinopsida; order Pinales; family Pinaceae; genus Pinus; species Pinus taeda. The sequence continues at coordinate 298,258 of APFE030385341.1, forward strand.
GCAGTGTACCTGGATGCCATGGAGGCAAGGTTCAGGCTCCAGATGGATGTCACAGCGGAACACATGGACACTATCAGAGACTACCAATCTTAGCACCAATATGTTACTGTTGATCAAAATGAGGATGTCGAGTAGTTGGAATTCTATAGTTGTCTAAGTCAAAGTGGTGTCTAGTTTGGCTTGTTCAAGCCATTGTTCACATGGGTACATGTGCTTTGTATTTTTGAGTCATGTCAAGTGTAAGTCAAGTCTCAAGAGTGAATGTAACAGTCTTAGAGTAGGGGAAGAGTCATGAGGGTAGTTGAACGGTCACAAAGGGGAATGTCAAGAGTCACCCCACCCTTTGCTATAAATAGTCCCTCATAACTCATTGTATAGGCTTTTGGTCAGCCAAGCTTCTACTAAGACTATCTTGAAGAAGGCTTGGACAGTATTGTAACGCACCTTAGCTTCTCCACTGCACAGAGTTAGTACATCTCTTTGGAGGAGGCGGATGTGGCTGTAACATTCCACTGACGGGGCTAGTGGGTTTACATGGTGTATTGTATGATTGTGACTTACACTTCTTTAATAATAAGAGCTGACACATTTTCATGCATATGTTGTTATTTTAGTTGGATTGTTTGGTTTCCTTAATGATATATGTTGTATAACTTACGTACTTGTATATGAACTGATTTGTATGCAATTATATGAATTTTGTTGTTAATGTGTTGCATATGTTGTTAACGTTGTCACGTCCGTGTCGACTGCTCTTCCTGACAATCAGACAAACCTTTCTCTGAACCTTGTTATATCAACCGTCACACTCGTCTTGGACTGATCCGTGAGTGTTGTTCGTGTTATCTTACCTTGTATATTGTGACTTTCGTATCCGTGTTGACTGCTCTGTCGAAAGTTGTGCATGTCCTTTGTGTTGTGTGTTCCTAGCTGAGTTGGGATTGATCCCTTTCAACCTAGAACTCACCTTCACCTTCCTCTCCCTTTGAAGTGTTGGAACCTCTCATACTCATTCCTTGACTCACTCCATCAGTCACACCCTTTCTACTGACAGAGTTATCTTACTTGCCTCTATGTGACAACGTGGTCAAGGCATTACCTTATGACCCACTGTTGGGACTCCTACCAAATGGTCTAAGGTCTAATTGGGACTTCTTACCAGGGAGATCCCCTTGACATGTTGGCGGGTCCAACACCATCAACATTTTTGGCACTAGAAGGAGGGCCTGATGACAAGCAATGTCCTCTCATCCACTTTTGAACCTTTACACATCTTCCATGGAATCTTGCATTCTTCTTCCCTCGGTTTTTTTCGAATCGCGAAGATGTCTTCATCTCAGGGAAGTTTTTCAATCTCTTGTCCACTCACACATATGATGGTGAAGGCGAAGTGGCCTGGCCTGAGCACTTACATAACTTCCTTTCCATGATTTATGAGGAAGATGAGTTTACTGACGAACAGGTCGGTCTGTTGCTTGCATTCACACTTCGCAAATCCCCATTTCGTTGGGTGCTCAACCTACTGGCTCACACCATGCACTCATGTGAGCACTTTTGTGATCTTATTGAAGACACGTTCCATCATTTTGATCCAGACCATCTTTACCGGAAACCTATTACAGCAACAAAGGGCTCTGCATGAATCTGTTATTTATTTTTGGTAGCGCTTCCGTGACTTACAGTTTCAAGCTCCGAAGAGCCAGATGAAGTTCGCTTATCTCTAGGACAGGTTCGAGTACTGCCTTAAGAAATATGTCCATCCTAAGAGAAATCTTGATGTCAAGCCTCACTCAACCTTCTTCGTTGATGGAATTGTGTAATCCCATGTGGGAGTAGGCACTGTCTCAATGGACTATCTACCTCCCTTTCATTCAACAGTTCCACCATTGCCCAGTGATGCTGAGGATCATGTTCGTACATTTGTTCATTCTTCACAACCTCCCAACATCACTCCACTTAATTTTCGTGCAGAATTGGTTGTGAGTCCTTCGAGTTCCCATATACATTCTTTTCTTCAACCTCTGTCTTCACACTCAGGTGTCCTCCAGATGATGTTGTCTTGTGTTCATCCATTCTGGACTCTTAACTTGTTGTGAACGAGGAAAAACCCACTAACAGAGTTGGTGTTGCACACCCAACATGCATTGTCATTAATGAAGAGTATGAGTGTGATCTTGAACATCAACACTCAGTGAAGGATGACTCCCTTCCGTCCCAACCCCCTCTGTTCTTTCCTAGCTTCTTTGGTGAACCTTCCATCCATGATTTTGCATGTGTCTCTTCATCTACGGATGCACCCATTGTTGATCACGCGCAGGACTCACCGGATGCTAGTCCATCATTCAACTACGGAGAGGATAAGTTATTCATTGAAGGTACACCTAATCCTTCATCTGTCTTTTCTGGAAACACAGAGGATGAGTTCGTTCGCTTTTCATCTACCCCTCTATTTGATTCATCTAATCATGAGGATGCCGAAGAATTCTTTGATTTTTCTGATCGTGGCGATCGTGATTCATTTGCTTCAATTTTTTTATCACAATCATGAATCTATAGCAGTTGTTCTTTCGAAGCCACCAGTTTATGATGATCTACCTTATGATGAAGTTGATACACCCAAGACTATCAAGGCACTTCAACCTGAGTTGATGTTTATGCCAGGCCCTTGCTCTCTTGGGGTTAGTCTCACTTCTGATCATGAAACAGTTCAATCACCCAAGGCTCCTCATCACTCATCTGTATGCATTAAATATCCACCTCACACACAGATCACACTTCCTCCACTCGAACTGCACGATCCCATTGCTCATGCATTGGAGGAGTCTTACATTGCATGCAATCATGCATGACGCAAGTTATCATTGATTCTTTCATTTTCTTGCATGTATCAGTCAAGAGTGTGCTTTTGCTTCAAATTTGCACGTAGTGTCACACAACACCATGATAAGTTCACGGACTGTCCGTCATGCACATGCATTCACTTATGTCTCGTGGGCACTTTGAAACATGAAGTGTGGCTTTCTTAATTTCCATATCTTTCTTATATGTTGGTCCGCCCAACTGGGTTACTCGCGGACCAAGCCTTCACCCACATGGGTCTATCAATGCACCGGTGGGCATTGGAAGGATCACTTCACCTGATCAGGCCCATGCACTGTTAGTATAGGAGTAGGAGTAGTGTTTGCTTTCAGTTGTTTGCTTGCATGCTTATTTGCTTACATGATTTGCTTGCTTGTTTGTGTGCTTTATTTTTTTCTTACTTGTTTTGCTTTCACTTTTACTTCTTCTCTTGCTTTGCTTTGTTGTTTGTTTCGTTCGTTCGTAGGCTAGTTTTCATGAAACCATGTGTGACTCATGAAACGAGTTGGGTAAAGTACAAGAGGGTTTGTACAGTTATCGCTACTTGGTTATCTGTCATCTTGCCTCTGTATGATGAACTTGTTACTCTTAGTCCATGATACGTCGAAGGAAAATACGTACTCTTCGAAGTGAACCTTGGTGTAAACACAATGCTTGTGCGCTAATTAGTGTCACCTTCTCTAGTCGATTGTTTTTGGGTTAACCCTTGTCAGCTCAATCAAGTAGAGTAAGGTGATGGGGGAAACCTTAACAGGCACATCAGAGATATAATAAACTACTTCTCTGTTGGAACAACCTCCTCTTCTCTCAATAAGTCGGGATCCCTCTTCCACCTCCAAAATGAATAAGTGCTATGGACAGTAAAAATGAAAAAGAAAATGAAAAGTCAAAAAATTCAAAATGAAAATGAATAAGGCGAAAGAAGAGAAAGGCTTCCTGCGCAGGGAGGTGATGCAAGTAATTCCGTCAGGGTATTAACCAAGCTTGCTAGAAGTGGATCCATGCTTCTGTTCCTATGTGACTCCACCGAGGTACTATCTAGGCCTACTGGTAGTGGAGCAACACCAGAAATGAAACTAAGAATCTGACAACTATACCTCTTCTTCACCTATATACCCCTCTACCCCAATTGAAACAACTATGTTTCCTTGGCTTGGTATGTGTGTCAATCAACCAAGAGTCTGACAAACGCTACATCTTAGATCAAGCTATTATGAAGCCAAGATGAGCTAAGAACCGAACAATACTTCCGTAGGTGTTAGACTCGTCTTTCATGAACAAGGTCTATGCAGAGAGCTGGAGTTCTACCAGTGTGTCACCAAGTGTTGTAGCGGCTACAACCACCCTCCAAAATTTTGCCTTAGCTTTTTTTGGAGCCTCCCTACCAACCTTACATAGCACTTTTGTCTTGCTTTGTCAAGTACTCAAGTTTCAGTGCTTTCCTCGCACGAAGGCAGCCTGTCAATCACAGTTGATCCATTTCCCTTACAGGCTGCTCAACGAGACTTAGTCCAACTGCAAGCTGAGTAGCTTCCCAGTGAAATTTTCACATTTCTAGAGGGAAACCAGCCTTCCCTCTAGGAATTCCGCAATTCCCTCTGACAACCTACTGGGATTCAGGATTACACAATCCTGCCAGTGAACCCTCCCAGCATGATTTGCACAATTTTTCCCATCAATAGGCTATTCAGCCCATGATTTGCATGAATCTAGGTAGCAATCAGCTGCTGGGCCTAGAAATTAGACAATCCCCTTGAGCAGTCAACCCAGCTTATAGTCAGGAATGCGCATTTTTCCCAAGCAGTTGAGCACTGGCATGCATGGGCAATCCAGTTGACCAATTCCACCCAGAACCAAGGAAACTTTACTTGCATGTATGCATGAATTGATCTTCCAAAAATAGTAAGAGAGAACATGCAAAAGTCATCCCACGATTCAGGGAGCTATTTTTAGTAGTTGGGGTTTACATGCAAATTGGTTTTAGAAGTTTCCCTCCAAGTGTTGCGTTTTCCGAGATTTGTGGCATGCGCATCTTGAGACCAAACTTATTTATTTGACATATCAGAGCTCATTCTTTCAATTGATCTTGGAGCTTTAACATCCCACAACACATCCAGGACTCTTCGACACATCCGGCTCAGCTATTCACAAGTAAGTGGCCTCAACTTCTCTTTTTCAACATTTCTGTCGTTTTTGTGTATTTGCTTATGTGAGGGTTGTTTGCTTGATTTATTTGAACGTCTACTATAGTTTACATATATTCTAGCTTGTCCTAGCTCTGTTTCGATTTTTGTTGCTATCTCACTGTTGTCGCATGCATGAAACTGTTTTACATGGACATTTGCCAAACCGGCGAATAGCCTCACCCACATGCATGTTTATCTGTTTGCTCAATCTTCCATTCATGTTTTGCATGCACTGTTTACATCTTCTGCTATCACTTAGGGTCAGCATGCATTTCATCAACTTACTTGCTTTCAATTTCCTGTTGGCGAGTCAGGCCAACCTTGGCCCGGTCTCTACCTTCACCAAGGCTGCATTACACAATCTGGAGAAGGAAGGCTCACCTTCCTCTACAAATTTTCATATTTTAGCCCAAAACTAACCTCCTAGACTGAGTTGCGCATTTCTGGAGGTCAGTGGATGCTTGGCCCAAAAATTTGCACAAAATTGTCCCTCGGCTAGCAGTCTTTCCTAGCTGGAATCGCACATTACACAATCCCAGCAGCCAACTGCCCAACTGGATTGCACATTTTGTAGACCCAGCAGCCAGTTCAGCCTCCCAGTCAGTCCAGACTACCTTTTGCACAGTTCTGGTAGCCATTCACTCAACCTCCCATTGAAATTTGTGCAATCTTACTCATCAATTCCCCAGGTATGTGTTGTGACCTTCCCCGGATTTGCTTTGTTTTCACTGACATATTTCTTGCCATGCATGCTGCTTGTTTCCAGATCTTTTAGGTGTTCATCTGTCTCAATGGCTTCCAAGAGGATAGGATCCCAGGACACTAATGGTGATGTAGTTGGAACAACATTTGAACAAGTGTCCTCTAGCATGCTGACCTACAAAAATACGAAGTTTTACCTAGACAAGGACATCAAACTGAAGTGGTAAGAGGTGAATGAAAAATTTGCAGGTAATTTTGGGGAAGACCTTAAAGACCGTCAGGTGTACGTGAACCTTCATAAGTCTAGCCTTCAATGGATTGCATGCAGATATCCCGCGTTACCATGTGCAGATATGATTCACTGGATCGTCTCTCACACTGACCCTGAGGCCATGACCTTGAGCAGTGTCAGTGGAACGAAACTTGCAACCTTTTGGGCATGAGTTTACGATTAGATGTATCAGATGGATGAGCCCATGACTGTCATGACCCCTCAGTTCAACTTTCCTAGCAATAGAGACCACTCCAGAGATATTCTAAAGGATTGGGTAAAGGAGCCAGCTCATTTCAAGATGACCCCTAACCGGATCTATAAGATGAAGATATTGAGGAAGGCATACCAATACTTGGTCGTATTCACATGTCGACTGAGTTGCAAAGCGAGAACTGTTGGCTTGTTGGGGCCTAACCCAGGTTCTAAGTTAATTAGCCAAACAAATCCATATATTACTGGCCCTTTCGGCAACAGTCCGTGGAGCGCAGACTAAGGTCTCACCCAAAATAGTATGGAGGGGTGTTGGAACCAGGTTTCCGCACCCTTGAGATGTCTGAGGGATTGATTTGGTCCAACTGTGAATCCCTTCGCATAGGCTACTTTGCGCACTTCCCTAACCTGCGAGGCCTTCGCACCCTGAAATATTCACCTTCGTGCAGCACTAACCAGTGATTGTGGGCTTTCGCGCTGTTGGAGCAGTGATCTACACTATTTCCCCAAGTCACACCGAGGAACTTATTTATCTACTTATGACAGTTAGTTATCTTCATATAAACAGATACTTTGTATTATATTCACTTACTCAGCACATTTATATAATTCCGCACAATAACTAAACAGTAAACTTGCAATTCATACCCAATAATGCATAGAATAGGAAAAGATACACAGAAATACGGTAAAACTTCTCTTTATTAATGCTTCCAATGGTTACACATTTGACCCACCCTACGCACTCAGCTGCAGGGGTCCGTGCACTCAGCTGTGGACTACTAGGCCTCTACGCACTCAGCTGCAGAGCCTTCTCCTATTCTACGACCCAAAGACACAGTTCCACACTTCGACTCGATGCTTCATCGATTTCTTAGATAGAACGATTCTTTTTTTTACACTTAGAGCCTCGCTTTATTTATACAATCCCATGGTCAGCAGACCATGGGTAGATCTCCCAAACTGACACTACATTTACAAAAGTAAGGGCGAACAACCCTATGACTCTTTTACACCTTCCCGCTCTGCGTCCACAAATCGTGAAGTCTTTACAATGGACTTAGTCAAAACTTGGGCTTTAAGCCCCAAAACTTGCCTTAGGGGGATCCCACACCCAACAGGCCCCCAACACAAACATCGTGACTCACCCTTGAGTCACTCTGTCGGTGCGGAGATCTTCACGCGGAGACCTCCCAGCTCTGCTTGGACTGCTGCAAGGTCAGCAGCACACTGAGGGGCTGCCTGCTGAATCTCTTGTACTCGTTGTTCTAAAACCACGGTGTCGGAACTACTCCCCTGCATCTGTTTATAGTCTCGCGCCTTCTTCCAGCTACTTGGAGTGCAAAGACTGTGCTTCTGTCGGCTAGTAAGATAGTCAGGCCACCCGTGTATGGCTTTAATCGACTGCCATTCACTTTGCCTAGGAAGGGTTTGCCATTTAGCTTTAGCAGCTACACCACGCCTTCGTCTGTGACCTCCTTAACAACATATGGTCCCAACCAATGCATTCTAAATTTTCACGAGAATTTATCAAACTTATTGTCATATAGTAACACCAGATCATTTGCCTTGAAGGTGCGCAACTTAATATGTCGATCGTGTCAGGCCTTTTCGCGTTGATTTTGCACCTGCTGATGGAATCCAGCCAAAAACATTCCTCTTCAAGTTCCTCCAACTACACGAGCCTCTCTTCTAGGGCCCCGTAGTCCGTGATACCAGTAAGCAATGCTATGCGCAGACTAGGCACAATATACTCCATTGGCATTACAGCTTCCACTCCATAGACCAACAGGAAAGGTGTCTATCTTATCAATTTCTTGCAGGTTGTCCTATAAGTGTACAATACTGCAGGTACTTGCAGGTCCCAATCACTTCGTTGCGCATTGCATACTTTAGTCAGTGTAGTCTCCAGTATTTTGTTAAATGCTTCTGTTGTCCCATTGGCTTGTGGGTGATACGGTGTGCTTTTCTGATGATACACCTGAAACTCTTCTGTTAGTGCGCTGATTATTTCGTTCAGGAAATGTGTACCACAATCGCTCATCAAGATTTTTGGACAGCCAAATCATTTCAATATGTGGTCAAACAGAAACTTCGCGGCCGTGGCGGCCGTGCAATCTTTTACCGATTGCGCTTCTGCCCAACGGGTCAGGTACTCTGTCGCAGTGATAATTTATCGCACGCCTGTCTTTCCCTCAGGTTTGATAGGTCCTACAAAGTCGATCACCCACTTTTCAAAGGGCTTCAACATCATTTGTGGATTCAAAGGCATCTCGTCCCTCCGTGATGGTTTACTTATTCTTTTACATACATCACAAGCCTTGCAGTGTGCTTTTGAGTCCTCATGAAGGGTTGGCCACCACAACCCTGCGTGGAGAATCTTTTGCGTGGTCACTCGCCTTGCATAATGCCCTCCCGCAGCGCCCCCATGTGAATCCATGAGGATATGACTTCATTCAAATTCAGGTACATACCTTCGCAGTATCTCATCATTTCCTATCTTATATAGGTGCCCCGTGATGAAAGAAAAATCTGTTGCGCGCACCACCAGTTCCTTCTTCTACTGGATGGAGTATTCTTTTGATGCAGTTCCAGTCATGAGAAAGTGGATTATGTCTTCAAAGTGTCCATCTGCGATGTGCATAGCAAAGAGTTATGCATCAGGAAGTCCTTCCTCCAGACTAGTAGGTTCCTCTCCTGTCTCAATGCGTGACAGGTGATCCGGTCATGCATTCAGGCACTCAGGCTTCACAATGACGTCAAAATATTATTCTTGGAACAATAGAAGCCACCTGCATATGCGTCCCCCCAACATAGGCTTATTGACCAAGTATTTCAGCGCAGAATGATCTGTATACATCTTGAAGTGTCCCCCTAGCAAATAGTGCTGATATTTTTGGAGCGCGTACACCATAGCCAATCTCGCATTCAATTATGGAATATTTCTTTTCTACTTTAGACAACCTGTGACACGCGAACGTGATAGGGTGGTCCAAGCCCTCTCCACTGTCCTGTGTTAGTACCGCTCCCAACGCTATGCACAACTCATCAACATGGACATGAAACTCCTCGTCCCATTTCGAGAAGACCAGAATCGGCGCAGAGGCCATTTTTCTTTTAGTACATCCAATATTTTCTTACAGTCATCATTCCAGCAGAACGTGACATATTTTTTCAACATCTTCTCCATCAATACGGTGATCTAGGCATAGATTTTGATGAACTTCCTGTAGTACCTCGTATGTCCCAGGGTAACCGCAGCTATTTGACACTTCGCAGTGCTTCCAAATTCAGAATCACCACAATTTTCACAGGGTCTACCATTAGTCCCTGTTTGCAAACCACATGTCCCAATAGGTTCCCAAAAGGAACGAGGAATGTACACTTCTTGAGGTTCAACGCGATTTGGTGTCTTCGCCAGGTATCCAGCATCAAGCATAAGCTCGCTACATGGTGCTTAACTAATCCAAATACAGTCCAATCATCCAGATAAACCTCCACGAACTTGTGGATATATTCCTTGAATGCTGCAACAACTATGCACAAAAATATGGCAGACGCATTCTTTAATCCAAATGGCATAACAATGTATTGAAAGTAGCCCCACTCAGTCGCAAAGGTTGTCTTACACCTATCTTCTAGCGCGATTTTGATTTAGTGGTACCTTGAAAATACATTAGTGAAAGAATATGCTTCCTGCCCACCAAAATTTTCCAATACTTCATCTGTGAACGGAGTTGGGGATGGATCATGCACACATGCGTCATTCAATTTTTTGAGGTTCACGCATATTCTTATCTCACCCTTCTACTTCTTTTCCTGCACAACAATAGGGCTTGGCTTACCTAATCGAATTCTTCCACTGGCTCAATGATTTCAGCTGTGAGCATCTTGTCTAGTTCTAAGCAGACCTTCTCCTTGTACTTCAGATTCAAGCGGTAATGCCTCCGCTTAACTGGCTTCACGTCGGGCTTTAATGTGATCTGCATCATTCCTAAATCTCCGATGATTCCTTTTAAGTCCATGATCTTGGTTGGGAATAGGTCTTGGTACTCGCGGAGTAACTCAGCGACCTTATCCATTGTCGCATCATCCCAGTAGTCACTGAGCGTTGCATACTTAGGTTTAGCTTCCGTACCAATGTTTATCTGCTTTGTCTTTAAAGGCACAGTTATGTCAGGGTCTTTAATCAGTGGTCCATGAACCTCACGATGGCCTTCAGTTTCTGGAATGTTAAATTTTTGGGGATCCTCGTCATCTTCTTCAATATTTACATTATAACACTCGAGTGCGCAGCGCAGTTGAGTAGCCCATTCAGGCTGAATCAATTCTATTGGCTCCTGAGGTATCTTAAAGATAATTGCTTTTACTGCTTGTAGCACGTCATCAACAGTGTCCCATCAACAATCCTCAAACGTGAATGTTAACAGGAACCCTTCACACAAGATATTGCATTCACTTGTCCCATGGCAGAGCTCTGTCTCTATATATCAGTTCATGGGTATAACATCTAGGGTGTGACAGAACAAGTGCGCCCACTCAGGTTGTGGCTCTTCCCCATAGACCTTTGTCCACTTAGTGAGGTCGATGCGTGGATCATCCCATCCGTCATACTTGTCTGTTAGTTGCATATGAGGCATTCCACAACACATGCACATCATTCTCCTGCATTCGCGTCAGTCCTCAAAGCTTCCTTGGTGTGTACCCTACCACCTCACGGGGTAGTGCGTAGGACCCATTTCAAGGCCTCAAAACCTTGTCATTTCAGCAGCTCTCTTTCAAATCTATTCAAGAAGGCATATACCTTGCTTAACCCATCATACATAGGCAGATCTCTTACTTCTGTTGATACACAGGGCAGCGATCTTGTCATCAGGTTTCAGTTCAGTGTGGTTACCTCATGTAACCAGTTCTACCATCGCTCTATCTCTTCATCCAAATCCGATGTACAAGAGCTTTTGCGCTCCCATGAGATTCATCCATCCGTGGTGGGATTTACGCAGTCTTGCTCTCGCATGGTTATATTGTAGATGTAGTCTAAGTCGTCGTTGCTTTCATAGTCATGCACTGGCTCCGTGTAGCATGATCCTTTTGTAGGGTCCAAAGGTACAACTACACGCAGAGACTTTATTTCAAAAATCATCTTGGGCTTCTTTAGATTTATCACCCCATTCATGTCAGTGGCCCAATCTATTCCTAATAGCGCAGGGTAGGGATTGTTGTCATCAACAATCTTTATCACTTCAAAATCTTCTAGCACGCTTGCTCCTTCAATATCCACAGTGATTCCTTGCAATCTTCCCATAGGTAGGATATTTTGTTGGTCCACCATTCATAGTTGGATAGGATATCATTATAGTGTAGGCCTTCCCATGCACTCCTATGTATGCTTCGGTAGAACGTTCGCGTCCAATCCTAAATCCAGAATCACTTGGTCTATCTCATATTCTCCAATCTGCATGGTCAATCTCATTTCTCTTATCGTCCTCGTCGCATGCTTTCCAATCTTCCAGACTACGCATGGTTCTCCTGGCACGGTCCTAGTGCATCTATTTATGACTTCCTACAGTCCCTTTACAACCTTGTTGTCGCGCAGCAGCTTCATGCATGTTTCCAGGAACGTCGTGAGCATTGATGGGTCCATTTCTAGCTCTGGTCTATCTTTGCTTCCTGAAGTGGAGGCATCAGCGAAGCTATTCTTAGCTTCCATGAAGGTTTCCTTAGCGCGCTCCAAATCAAACTCTGGTTCTTTTATTGGAGCCTTGCGAACCCAAGTACTATCTTTAGGCTGCTTTCTTTTATCATCCCCTATCGTTATCCCACTTCGGAGCACAATGTTTATGTTAGGGTCTTCCTCGCGTGGCTCAGACCTCATCATTTGCAGGTTCTGAGTCGGGGGAGGTTGGAGCGCTCCCTTGTCGTGCAACCTCGCTATCAGTGTGGCACAATCCTCCGTCTCATGATCAAACAATGTACAATAAAAGCATGATGGGCATGTTGGATTCATACAATCACAGGCATAATGTCCTAGCCCCCCGCAATTGTAACATATCAACTATCCGTGACCTCTTCCAAGTCCTCCTCCACCTCGGCCTCATCCGCGCCCCTGATATCCGACTCGTGCCACTCCTGCGTTCTGGTCAAGGGGCCGCGTTTCAGCCTGAACTCTGTAGGTAGGAGTCCTATCCATCATCAGTTCATAGCTTCTACAGGTGTGCTCATCATGTCCCACTGATCTACAAAAATTACAGAACAAATGTTGTGAATTATGCGTGTACTTCTACAACAAATGGCAGTTGTCCATAGCATGCTTTCCTCCTATTTGGAAAATCACGCACCACAACACAGGCGCCACATTAGGTCCTACTTGGGCTTCCGGTCTTAACGACATCGGTCCTCCTCCTGTGAGGTAATTCATGAACACTGGGCAATGGTCCTTGTCATGACCTTGCCCTGTACATTTAACACAACATACCTCGTTGCGCACTTCCAGGTGAGCTGTCCTATCTTATTTCAAACTCTGCATCTCAAGGCACAAGTTTTTCAACTATGCATGGATATGCTGAACTCAGAGATTAGGATCCTATATCGGGGTCTCATGCAGCCTCATCGTGATCTCCAAGGCCTCTACCTAAGTTGTTAACCTTTGTTGTGACAACGCGTTCCTCAAATGCGGCGTCGGTGATGCTACAAACCATTCGCGGTGTTGTCCATCTGTCAAAGTCATGTTAGCTTCGCGAATCGTGCACTTTAGTCTCTGATCCAACTCCCTAGGAGTCTTGCCTGGTAGCATCTTGATCTCCTTGAACCTAATGATCGAAAATGTCTCTAACTTCGGCCTGCTAAATTCTTTGTTCATCGCAGTTTGGATATCTACAATCATTGCATTCGGATTGTCATTAGAATGCTTAATATACCAGGTCAGCACGCAATCCTGTAGAGCGCTGACCAACGTTGCCTTATTTATATTGTTATTTGTAACTCCCTGTGCTTCCCTTATAGCCTTTATCACGAACCAAAACTGGTCTGGATCTTCATTTCCTACTCCCTTGAACGCCAGCAACTTTATCGCACTTGCCATATTGACTCGCGATGGTGATGAAGGTGGTACGGGCGAAGATGGGGGTGAAGGCGGTGAAGTTGGTGGTGGTGTGGGTGGGGGAGGTATGCGCGGAATCCTCTACCTTATCAAATTGATCTCACTTCTTGGTGAAACCTTTGCGAGCTCTTCCTCGTCCCCTCGCGGAGGTGATCAAGGGGCTAGTTTCTAGTTCTGTACTACCTTCGTTTCTGTAAATTCTCCCACTTCACGTAGCCCCAAACATCAATGTATTTGCATAATATGCTTTTCACACAGTAGCATTTTAATCCAAGTGTTCAGAGACGTAACGTACTTACATCGCGGTCCTTTGAGGAAGAGTCACTCTGCCTCGCTATAGCTAACTGAAGTATCTACCGCGAACTCGGTAATGAATCCTCCTATAATTTGATCGAGCCAATGATCAACAATGTGCACAATCTTATCCTCTGATGCTTCTAATTTATGCACCAACTCTGGGGTCCACACAATAGGACTGTCAAGCTTGCACCTTCCTTGGCTATCTACTAGCTTTGCGATCCACTCGTACATCTCAGTAGGGAAAGATGCGAAGAAAATTTCGTGGATCTCTATGCTCAGATAGCAGTCTAACCACTCTTCTTTTGATAGTCGCGGATTCCTATTCTCCTGCGCCGCGAACTCGTGAATTCTCCTATCCAACCAACCTTCAATTTCTTTCTTAGTTGGATTCCAGTGATACAACATCAGACATCTCTATGCATATTTTGGTCCCAGCAATAGAACCATTTGTTGGCTTGTTGGGGCCTAACCCAGGTTCGAAGTTAATTAGCCAAACAAATCCCTGTACTACTAGCCCTTTCGGTAACAGTCCGCGGAGCGTGGACTGAGGTCTCACCCGAAGATGTCTGAGGGGTTGATTTGGTCCAACTATGAATCCCTTCGTGTAGGTTACTTCACGCACTTCCCTGACCTGCAAGGCCTTCGCGCCCTTATATATTCGCCTTTGCATAGCCCTAACCAGTGGTTGTGGAATTTCGCGCTGCTGGAGCAGCAATCTGCACTATTTCCCCAAGTCACACCGAGGAACTTACTTATCTTCTTATTACAGTTAGTTATCTTTGCATAAACAAATACTTTGTATTATATTCACTTACTCAACACATTTATATAACTTCGCATAGTAACTAAACAGTAAACTTGCAATTCATAGCCAAAAATGCATAGAATAGGAAAACATACACAGAAATATGGTAAAACTTCTCTTTATTAATGCTTCCAACGGTTACAGACTCGACTCGCCGTGCGCACTCAGCTGCGGACTACTAGGCCTCTGTGCACTCAGCTACAGAGCCTTCTCCTATTCTATGACCCAAAGACACAGCTCCACACTTCGACTTAATGCTTCATCAATTTCTTAGATAGATCGATTCTTTTTTTTACACTTAGAGCCTCGCTCTATTTATACAATCCCATGGTCTCTGGATCATGGGTAGATCTCTCAAACTGACACTACATTTACAAAAGTAAGGGCGGACAACCCTATGACTCTTTTACAGCTTCGCGCTCTGCGCCCACAAATCAGGAGTCTTTATAATGGACTTAGTCAAAACTTGGGCTTTAAGCCCCAAAACTTGCCTTAAGGGGATCCCACACCCAACAAGCACTGAGACCTTCCCTCAGAGTTGGGTGGTCACACTGGACCAACTGGATAGAGAAGGAATACCATGCAATTGGTCTGGCATACTGGCTAATCAATTGAAGGAGCAAGTCAAGAAGGCTCGACAGTCGCCCGAAGGCATGCATGCAGAGATTTATATGTCTGCCTACATTCTAGATGCAGTTTATGCCTAGCATAAGTTCCCGGGCTTAGAGTGGGCATGGTCACTAGCAAAGACTGTTGTGAGCACATATTTCAAGCTATTCTCTGAGTGCAACTTTAGAGGAGTGATCAAATGGTTGTTTAACCATCTTGTCACCCCAGTGTACAGGTTGATCTTCGAACAAGATCCACCATGCATGTCAGAAGAAGCAACGAAGGCATTGTTAGGCATTGAATATTGGTATACTTCACTGGATGGCACGTTAATCCGAGTGTTAAGTGTGGAGAAATCTCTGCATGTTCTGCCAAAGTTTCCTTTGGACATGCTTGTCGTGCAAGAAGTAGTGTATCATATCTCAACATGATTAATAGCTAGGTTGTAGTAGAAGAAGAAGGCACCTTGGCCACTCTTCCATTGTGGATTGGGTCGTACGAGATCCAGAGTATCAAGCAAGTGGATTTCAAAGCTGGACAAATGAGGAAGTACCCATTCGACCTCCGAAGCTTCAACCTGTATGACCCACATTGCATTGTAAAGGATCATTGTATGAGAGTTCAGTTCAATTGTATCCATGGGGCATTTCATTTGGCTGAGGAAGACTCATGGAGGTATTGTTACCATCATTCCAAACCTAATGAATAGGTCAGTTTCTCCATAGAATGGTTAGAACGGCAGCATGAAGCAGCACCACGGAGAATACTAGCAAAGGCAGCAGAGCTAAGCATACCTGCGCGCGACAAAGGGAAGAGAAAGATTGTCGACCACATGGAGGAGGAACAAAGCTGAAAGTTTCGAGCAGATCCACTTGTAGAACAAGCAGCTATGGTTATTCAATAGAAGAGGTAGAAACGTGACAAGTGAATCGTACAAAGGCAGAGGGATCATAAGAGAATGGAAGAAGCAAAGAAGGAGTTGCATGAGCTAAGGGAGCAAATACTGAAAGAACAAGAGTTGCACCAACATGAGAAGGAAGCACAGCGGCAACAGATTTAGCAAGCGGTGCATCATGTGCAAACAGATGAAGAAGCACCCATACAAGTAGTTGATTCTTTTGAACAGTTGGCATCGAGCGAACAAGGTGAACCCTTGGAGGGGCAAGACTTTGCTCATGAGATAGAACAGGCTTTTGAACAGTTGGATGCATACATGGAGCAATAGGAGTTGGAACAGGATACCGACCTCATGCCTCACCATAGAGAGGTCGGCTCGCCCACTTCAATATATCCAGATAATGAGAAGTCTCAAATGACCAAGGATGCACTAAGATCCTTGGTGGTCACCCGAAAGCAGAGATGCATGACAACTCCTTCGATGAATCTCAACATAGAGTTGTGCACCCTGACAGAGTACCAACTCCAAAAGACCGAACATCCCCTGCGCAAGTTGAAGAACAAGTGATCGTGACCGATGTGCACAAGAACCCAACTACTTTGGCCAATGCAACTAGAGTGTATGCCGAAGCCACTAGCTCCAGAGTTCGCTTCCTCATAGTTGAGAATGAGCGAATGGCGAAGGAACTACAGGTGGCCAAGCAGAGAGGAGACTTGGTGACAATGTCCGCCCGAGATAAACTGAAGAAGGCAATACTGGAGGAAGTGTTGTCCTTGGACACAGTTATGTCAGCATTGTACTCCAAGTTCAGTACCATGCATCAAGTAGTCGTTCATATTCACGGATGGCAGCATCCATGTGTGAGAAGAGCCCACACCTTGAAGAACATACATGATGTCGTTGATAGCATGCGAGCATGGACAATGAAGTATAAAGGAGCCCCATTTCATTTTCCTAAGATGATGAAGGTCAATACGGTTGAGTTGGAAGCACGTATCCGGAGTCAGATCTAGAACTATGAGGACCTATCGCAACTCACCACTAACATACAAGCTTCCCTTGCATGAGTATTTAGGAGCATGGAGGATGTTGTGTACACATATGCGATTCCATCACTTGGGACTCTCACCCAGGTGAAGATCAAGAAGCAAGTCCAACAGGAGCTTGACTGGTACTTCGACGAGTTGATGTGCGTCGCCACTAGTCCAGACTTGCCTATAAGTGCAGACATCATGCGCAAGTATGTTGATGGTCCGGCCACATAGAGGACAATGTTGCACATTCTTTAAGATGAGTTGGATAGAGGATCCCAAGAAGTGTACCTGGATGCCATGGAGGCAAGGTTCAGGTTCCAGACGGATGTCACAGTGGAACACAGGGACACTATTAGAGACTACCAATCTTGGCACCATTATGTTACTGTTGATCAGAATAAGGATGTCGAGCAGTTGGACTTCTATAGTTGTCTAAGTTAGAGTGGTGTCTAGTCTGGCTTGTTCAAGCCATTGTTCACATAGGTACATGTGCTTTGTATTGTTGAGTCATGTCAAGTGTAAGTCAAGTCTCAAGAGTGAATGTAACAGTCATAGAGTAGGTGAAGAGTCATGAGGGTAGTTGAACGGTCATAAAGGAGAATGTCAAGGGTCACCCCACACTTTGTTATAAATAGTCTCTTACAACTCATTGTATAGGCTTTTGGTTAGCCAAGCTTCTACTAAGACTATCTTGAAGAAGGCTTGGACATTGTTGTAACACACCTTAGCTTCTCCACTGCATAGAGCTAGTACATCTCTTTGGAGGAGGAGGTGGATGTGGCTGTAACGTTCCACTAATGGGGCTCGCAGGTTTACATGGTGCATTGTATGATTGTGACTTACACTTCTTCAATAATAAGAGCCAACACATTTTCATGCATATGTTGTTATTGTAATTGGACTGTTCCGGTTGCCTTAATGATATATCTTTTTTAACTTGCGCACTTGTATATGAACTAATTTGTATGCAATTATATGAATCTTGTTGTTAATGTGTTGCATATGTTGTTAATGTTGTCACCGTCCGTGTCGACTGCTCTACCAGACATCAAATAGACCTTTCTCTGAACCTTGTTATATTAACCATCACACTAAACTCGGATTGATCCATGAGTGTTGTTCATGTTATCTTACCTTCTATGTTGTGACTGCTGCATCTGTGTCGACTACTCTCCCGGAAGCTGTGCATGTCCTTTGTGTTGTGTGTTCCTAGCTGAGTTGGGACTGATCCCTTTCAACCTATAACTCACCTTCAACTCCCTCTCCCTTTGAAGTGTTGGAACCTCTCATACTCATTCCTTGACTCACTCCATCAGTCACACCCTTGCTACTGACAAAGTTATCTTACTTTCCTCTGTGCGACAATGCGGTCAAGGCATCACCTTACAACCCACTGTTTGGACTTCTAGACCAAACGGTCTGAGGTCTAATTGGGACTTCTTACTGGGGAGATCCCCTTGACATGTTGGCAGGTCCACCACCGTCAACAAGTACCCATGAAATCAAGTACTTAAATATTTTCACTTACAAGATTCTTTATGAAGAACCCTCGAAAGCCAGAAAAGCATGAATTATTCTGCTTTAGAAATCTAACAATTTGATCCTTTAGGGCTCTTATCTGAATCATATTTAGAATCATTGATACTTTCATCATGATTTGGATTGTGCCAATCTAGATCAGTACCAGCAATAATTTGGTGTAGCCAAGGTGGTTCATGGCCAAAGCAAGCAAAGAAAGGCGAAAATGACATATGAGGATCAAGTTTATTAGGAGGGATTCCAACTTCTCTGAAGTATTCTATGCCGATAGTAAAGTTGTGACTAGTTGGAGAGTTGTCATGGTTGATTTTGACTGTAGTCCCTCTAAATAGGAGATCAAATCCAAGAATGTCATATATAAGGGTTCTTTCTTCCATTTCCTTTTGTAGTACTGATAATATTCTAAATGGGCTTCTCCAATCAAAATCTTCATTCCTATGAATATATGAATTCGTTAGAACATCCATCCATTTACTCTAGTGTCTGAAAGGAGACATGATATCATTGTAATACATGATCATGGAAACCCTTTCAAAAGATCTGACATATTGGTGTATTCCATAGTATTCCATCCAAGTGATACTTAGATCAAATATATAGACAATTCTTGAATACGGTGCTTGAGCTTGGCCAAAATAAACATGATAATTATTTATGAAATTCCAATTATTATCATAATTGTATCTTCATCTAATGAATTGAACCATTTTTCTAATATTAACTTCTGAATCTCAACTGGAAAGGATCTGATTGTTTCAGTGAGGCATTCCCAACAATATGCATAATGACATGATGAGCATAGTTCGACTTGGGATCTTGTCTTATAATTTTCTCCCTTTTCAAAAAATTTCACTGAAATAGTCGTGGTTACTTCTACTCCTTCTCTGGTTACCATATTAGCAAGGTAATCTTCCCTACCTAGTTTGTAAATGATATCAAACTCAAAACCTTATAACCAGAGTGCCCATCCAAGAATGCGGGAGTTTCATTGTTCTAAAAATATTTTATTCTACAACATGTCTTTCATATGTTTGAGATATGTTTTAACAATGAAATGCACACTTTTCAAATATAGACGAAATCTTTAATCCCATTTTTAACAACCATAATTTCTTTATGAGATGAAGGATATTTGATTTTTGTATCTGAAAAAGGTTCCTGAAGCATAAGCACATATTTCTTCCCTTTTATGATGCTTTTGTAGGAGGATGGAAACCTAATAGAAGTCAGAAGAATCAATTTCCAATATGAAAGGCAGAGATTGGTCCAGAAGTGATAGGTATGGAAAACCTTGACTCTTGGCCTTGATACGTTGGACAACTTTTGTCATTTGTGGTGTCCATATTGAATCCTTCTTCAACCTCTATTGAAGGACCTTGGTGTCTTTAGCCTATTCTGGATTGAATTGTCGAATGTAATTGAGACATCCTAAAAATATTTGAACAAACTTGATGTCAGGAAGTTGATCAGGAAATTTCAATAATGACTGCAAGACATGAGGTTGCAACTCGATCTTTCCTTAGTATATATATAACCCAAGATATTCAATCTTGTGAATAAGATAAAACTAAGCCATGCTTAAAAAAATCTGATAAAACAACTCTAAATGTTTTTTATGTTCCTATACATCCCGACTGAAAACTAACAGGTCGTCAATATATACAATAATAAAATCAAAATCATGAAAAATATCTTCCATGCACTTTTGGAATTCAAAAGGCACATTCTTCAAACCAAAGGGCATAATAGTCCATTGATATTGGCCACATGGAACAACAAAGGTTGTTTTGTATCTACCTTATGGATTTATGCCTATCTGCCAGAATCCACTTTTCAAATCAAATTTACTAAAAACATTAGCGCCGGAGATTTTTGTGAGAAGCATATATTTGGTGGGTAGTGGATACTTGATAGATTCTAAGGCTTCATTCAATGCTTTGTAGTTTATTACCAACCTCTTTTTCCCTCATTTCTACTCTGAATGTTTATTAACATAAAAGGTTGGGCAAGCCCATTAACTTTTGCAGGGCTCAATTAATTTCTTGTCCAGGAGCTATTTAGTCTCTTCTTGATACAATTTCTACTCTGAAGGTCTCATATGATCTGTAGAGGGCTTTTGATCTTTGTGGTCATACCCCCTTTTGAAAGGAAGTGAAACAAAATACTTTACCTTGAACCAAAATGCATCAGGGTGCTTAGTTGTGCATTATGTTCTAAGTTTATGAGCAATGTCTTTTAAGACTTCTTGTTCGATAAGTCTTCAATTGCCTCTTCAACAGAGTCCACTTTATCAGGTTGGATTCTGATAGTGTATGTATTTTTTGCAGGAACAAATATATTTTCATTATGAACACTAAATGTTATATGGTCCTTGTCAATGATCATAGGCATGTGTCTTTTAACAAAATATTGGCCAAGAAGTATGTCAAATCCAGTATCATAATTATACAAGGTTACATATACTAGTGTTGAATCGATAATCAGACGAAAATCAGAAGCAACATAAGCAATTTTCATAAGTTGTTTGTTAACAGCTTTAAAGTGTACCTTTGTCGGTTGCTAGTAATAGGCTGGAATAGCCTTATACTTGCAGCAGCTATTCATGGCTCTTGTGTCGATTTGAGCATCCAACTAGTATCTCTTATAACCTGGGACTTTAATGGTTACTATAATTACCGTTCTACCTCCAATTCCACTAATATCTTTTACTGGTTCACCTTTTGTCTTTTTTGTACACAAACAAAATGGTGTGTGTGTCTTATCAAACATAGATGAGACAAATTTAAAATTTAGCTCATCTAGATTTTGTAATTTTTGCTAGATTTGTTTTGCTAATTTAGCCATGTGTTGTCTGCCTTCCTGCAAACCTTCTTCAATCTTTCAGATTTCTTCAAGAACACTATCATGACTAGCTTTTTGTCTAGGATTTATTAAGCTAGATTATACACCTGGCTTAAACAATTCTTCGGGATCAAATTCATCTTCAGAGGGGGAATCAGCATACATTGTTTCTTTGATTTTATCAATTTTTTCTTGGATCATTCTCCTGGGAATAATTAGGCTAGGATAATGGGAATTGTTTTGTTTTTGGAGACTTGCTATTTGGTGCTTTACATTATGAAAAGAAAACATGAAACAATCATAAATACATGTACAATCATCTTCGCTCTTGGTGTTATCTGTAATGGTGATCTTCTAGAAATCATTTTCAACTTCACTATTAGAGTCAATATTTATAAATAAATATTCAAATTCAGAACTTGATCTAGAAACTAGATCCAAATTAGCTGGATCATATGTGGAGTTGAATAATTCCATGATTTTGTTCAGAATTCCTTTTTTATTTTTCTTTGGACATTTGTTTTCCCAGTGATATTTTCTGCCACAAATAAAACATTTAGACTCTCTGGCTAGTCTTCATCTTCTCCTGAACACATACCTTTTCCTAGGGGATCTGTTTTCTTGATAATCAGGCCTCCTAGAATTCTTGGAGAATCTATGCTTTTGTTTGTAACACTTACACTTTTGACTTTGGGATACTTGAAAGAGTTCTTAAAACATCTGAAGTGGTAAATTTCTGAAAAGGAAATGCAGAGATTAGGACTGAAACTCAACTGCTTCTTAACATTCTTACGAGTTTTATAGGCTACAAATTCATTTACGAGAATTGTAAGAATATGTTGTTGTAAAGCAGCTAAGGACAGAGTTTCAACTAATATTCCTTGAGTGGACAATGTTTGGTGAGCTAAATCTGGAACTTTGCCTGGCATTGATGTTATATAATGCCATAAGTATGCAACATTTTGATGATCTGGGATTTTGTAATAAAACTTCTACATGGTACAATAATATTCATCTAACGGATCTAGGCTGCACAATTTCCAACTCATAAAAATCTGAGCATAATGATCAAAATCAATTGGTAGAATGCCTAAAATTCATGAGATAATGCCATTAAAATTGCTTGCAGGGGTCGTCATTATCTAATATCTCAACCTATTTCGTTATTTTCAAAGTTTCCCACCAAAGCCTGGCATTTCCTGTTAATGTCCATGTTATCTGTTGTTGTAGTGTTTTCTTCTCAAAGATGTATGAAAAGAACCCACTTAAGATTGTGGATGACAAAAAATCTCAATAATATAAATGGCTGCTAAACATTGTAGATCTGCAGCAACTAATAGAAACAAAACCTGCCAAAGCCCTGATCTATGCCACAATCATAGTTAAACAACAAAAAGAAATAGTAATAACTTCAATCATCCAATGGAAACCAAATATACAAAGAATAGTTTTATTATAACACCTGTGAAGGGAACAAATAAATGTTACCAGTCCCCCTCTATGGGATGGGTTCTTAACTATCCTCAAACATCTTCAGCTTGTGTAGAGTCTCTCTCCTCTATAATGTGTAAACCCAACAAAAATGTGGTGTGCGACAATGAAAATAATCAGAGTTACAACAATGAGTGTAATAATGAAAATAATCAAAAGTGAATAATGAATGGAAAACGCTTCTATTTATAGCAAAATATTGAGTTATCCTTGAATAATGAGCAATAATAAAATATTATTAACCCCATTCTCAGAATAACCACTTGGAATACTTTATTATATTTGGTTAGGAGGGAAAAAGTATTTAAACTTTTATTTAGAAATAATAAATAAATAAATTATTTATTTATCATCTCAAGGAATTAGTCGAGGAATAATAAATAAATAAGGATTTATTTAATTATTCCTAAGGGATTTAGTCAAATTTGACAAAGAATAATAATTAATTAGTGATTAATTAATTATTCTTAGAGAAAAACAAGATAATTAATAATTTATCTGTTTATGTTTCATGATTGGGTCAAATTAGACAAGGAAAAATAATTGAACAATGTTTTAATTAATTATTCCTAGAAGAAAATCAAATAAATAATGATTTATTTAATTATTCTTCATGGGTTTGACTATAAATTACTTAACAAAGGTGATTTATTAAGTAATTTCTCACAGTGAAAGCAATTTTACTATGGTAAAATTGGCTTTACATGGTGTATTTCGATCCATATAGTAAATTAGGCTAGATGATCAATTTTTTGGTGATAACAGATTTCCCCCCAACATATGAGTGTTAGGAGCAAAACGTATGACCGAAGTACGTTATAATGACACAATCACTAGACAACATAGGGGAGTCAGAGAGAGAGAGACCAATAAAGCTGAAGTGAAAGAGGATAGGGATAGAGGAGGCGAGACTAATGCAAGTCTCCTTTTTATGTTGTGGTACCGGACCTCAATGAGGGAAGGGAGGCATACCCATACCTTCCGAGATAACTTAGTACAAAAATAATGGTACACCTAACATAAAACTGAGGAATGATGTACATGCTCAATGGTACATGACATGTTGGCATAATAGAGCCAGAAAATAATACAATGTGTCCCATATACATAATGCACCTAGAAAAATATGAACCAGGACTCAATACAATAATAGTTGAGTACATGAGATATAATGACCCTTCCCTCAAAAAATGGGTGGGAGAGAGGGTAGAACAACTAGAGAAGCCCTGTTGAAAAGGGAAGGGCTCTGCAAAACTGAATGGATCATCTGAAGGAGACGTGCATGCTATGAACACTGCGATCAGTAGGAACCAAACCCATCAAACCTATGGAACTGCATCTGAGGCTGTAGCATAATAGGAATGCATCCAAGCATGTGGGGAGCTACCTGAAGGGCCACTCCCTCATGAGGTCTGAAACATCTCACACACACTCGAGAATCACTGATACAATCTGCTACATCACTAAACCATCAAGTGTACAGATCATGAACATGAAACAACTAGGTCAAAGGGAAATGATGAGTCCCTTTGCTTGATCTGAGGCATCGAACAAGAATGGAAGCTGGAACCAAGGTACACCGCCCTCTAGGTCGTTCTTCTGGAATAAATGAGCTTATGTCGACAGAATAGGGCCTGCGATAAGTGAGGCAATAAGGATCCTCAACTAAGGCACAAGGGAAAATAGTAATGTGACTAATGGACTAACACTAGGGATAATGGGTAAAGTGGTACTGAGGAACAAACAAATGACTCCCTTGTTAGAGCATAAAGTGCATGATTGACCTGACAGCGACTAACTCAACTCTGGAGGGGATGGAGACAATATGACTGGAGGCCAACATGGGCAACACAGGATGAATGGTATGCAAACATGGATGGAATATTGTGACATGATATAATGGGACGTGAAAAAAACTCCATGGATGCAAGGGTGACTCATCATGGATCCTCTGAACAAGGGTGACTCGATGACGCTGCCACACAGAACATGCCCGGTGGGGACCATGAAAACATGATTAAATGATGGTTACTCATGACAAAAATCAACACATGGTACAAGTATTAAGAGGAGGTGGACCTCAAAATACAAGTGTCGCTTAAGAAGAAATTCAATTTTGAGAGGTGACGAAGTGACCCTTCTTAGAAAATGGCTTCCTGGTGAAGTGTCAAATCATCAAAAAATGAGGAAGACCCATTATAGAGCTCGATGAGAGCTTTCCAGCGATGCTGATGGTTCGTCAAACTGAGCTACATTCTGGTCGCAATGGGAAACAGAAAATTTGAGGATTTTTCTAAGAAAGGACATTTTCCATCCAATTTGGATTCATTTGCTAAGTGAGCTGTGGTGAATTTGGAGAAGAGGAAAATGCCCTAAATCTTTTGGATATCATAGCAGACAAACAAACCGTCAAAATCAGGATCTGCGACTTTCAGGTAGGTGGCCTTACACATCTCTTCAATTTCAGTGGTTTATTTCCTGATTTTTGGCACTTACCAGCTCCCTGAGAAATTCATGCCCTTGCTCACGGTCATATCACACTTTTTGGGCCTAAAAGTACAATCTAGCTCATAGGAAACAACTGGAAACCTGCGAGCTTGCACTTTTTGGGCATAAAACTATGATTTGGGGCTGAAGAGAGGGTTGGTTTGCTCGCCTAGTGGGGGTTGTAGGCTGATCATTGTATACCAGTGTTTTCTTCTCTGAACTAACAAGACATGTGGTGTTTTGAAGGCATGGTAGAGCTGAAAATCAACTGGTGTGAATGAGACTTGGATACTCTTTGATCCGATATCCAGAGGGATCAGGGGTTCTAGGGGAATTGGCTCATTATGGGGTTCTCAAGTTGGTAGAGAACCCATTGATGAGGACAGGTGAGCCCTTGCTATCGAGAATTGTGAGCTATTGGGATCTAGACCAGGAGGTCTTTCTCATGCAAGGGCACAAGATTGAACTCACATTATAGGATATTTATTTCTTGACTAGACTGCCTCCCCTCGGAGTGGTGGGGGATATTCATCCAATTTTTCCTCGTGGGAGGAAAATTAATGAGTTTGTGGAGCTCCATTGTCCATTGGATGTTCGTGTCAAGGGCATGAGTATCCCAATTGGTGATCTAGAGTGACTAGAGACACGGTTTGTTGTCACACCTGTGCTACGGGTCTTGGGCAACCAGGCATTCCACCACATCACTGGTGGGCAGATGATGCTGGTAGAGAGTGTTTTGGCTGGGACCTCCTATAGGTGGGCCCAGATGATGCTGTCGTCAGTGAAACAACAGTTAAGTTTATGTAGGAGCTAGGTGAACCGTGACTGCACTTTTGGTACAATACTGTGTGCATTCTTCTTTGAGAAGATACCCACTATTTGTCCTAGTGTACAGATCTGAGATGGGGACCCACAGGAGCCGAGGATGCACCACTGGGGGCGGCTATAGTAGAGAGGAGGAGGAGGGGGAGTCAGACAAGAGTTCCAACCTGAGTTTTTCGCACATTGGGATCAGATGCCCCTCTACATTAACAATTAACCTTATAGCGGGATGAACTATCAGGGAGATCCTAACTTGCCACTTCTGCCCAGGCGAGCATGGAGACCAGACGGTAAGTATTAAGTTGCTATTTTTATGGCGCATTTCATATTTTTATCACATGTATATGGTACTAAGTGTAAAATATGTTGTATGCAGGCATAGCACCTGTAAAACCGACAGGATATGCAGGACGAGCCGCAGCACCTGGGGCTGCAGATCGGGGAACATCATCGTCACGTCAGGGTCCATATGAGAGTATGCTACACATTAATGTACATCGTAGATTTGAGGTACTCTTGACTGGAGTTTTAGAGCGTGGATGACATGAGTTAGACGATCGATACACATATGAGTGTAACGGCCTTCCCTCAGAGTGGAAAGGTATCATGCAGCATGTGGCGATGGATGGTCAGGCAGTATGTAATCTACGTGCAGGTGGAGCAGAGCCTTTAGTACGGGATCTGCCAAACAGTGACTAGATGCAGGGACATGTGGGTCCTTTGATTTTGATTTTTGTAACATGTTATGGGCATGCCAGATGTATCTAGAGCTATTGGCTCCAAACAGTTATATGATACATAATATGATTATGTATTTTAATATGATGATGATGGTTCGCCATGTGTTATGGTTGTCTTCTGTGGTATACATGTGATAATTGCCAATCTAGAATATTATTTGCAATGGTATCTACATAGTTATTTTGGGCTCTAGGAATATGGCTAAAAGTAATGGTTTCAAATTCACATACCATTAGCTTAACTCATAGATATTTTCTAAATAGGACTTGGTTATGCGCATGATACACACCATTCAATTGCATGACAAGTAGCAAGGAAACTAAACAAACATGAAGATGAAGGATGTGATGAGCAAGGGCATCGATTAACAAACCTATCACTGCATCATATTCGGCCTGATTATTGGTGGCAAATCCAATGCACACACCATTCAAAAGGACTAACGTATGCAAGGGGGTAAAAATGGCCCAGGATACCAAGGCTAGATTCCAGGAGAAGCGACTTGCACCGTCGACATGACTGATATACGGTGTGGATGATGCATCCATATGAAAGGTGAAAGAGACAACAGATGAGATGATGCAATCTACCTAACGTCATGGAAGAAATAAAGACACACAAATCAAAGGGATGTGCTATGAGCGGCATTTCTTAAGGTAGAGTGCAGTGGGAGAATTAGGAAGGAAATGGCCTTCGGAATCCTCCAAAAATATGCTCCCTTGCCTAAGTGCAAGGGTAATTAGGGGTAGACATAGCTTCCATGATGTCCTCATCAAACTGGAAGATGGGTGGATGGGAAGAAGACTGACTACAAGATGCGATGGCATTACCTGGTGCATCAAACTGAGAAACAAGTTTCATATATGCATCATCTTGAATGGTAGACAACGAGCTGGTAGATGGAGGATCTACAGATGTTGAGACCTAGGATTCTATCGAAAGAGGTTCAATAGAAGCGTGCACAAAAACCTTAGAAAGGTTTGCCTGTGAGGAACTCAAGGATGATGACAAGTAAAGGATATGGCCCGTGGTGTCCCTCATCTCGACATCGGGGGGAGGGATCACGATGGTGGGACTCAAGTCCCCCCGTTCTGGTTGACTAGGGGTACCAGAATCCATGGGTAGAGGAGTAGGGGTTCCACTACGAGTGGCCTCGTATTCGCAAAGCACTTCAAGGCAAATGTGAAATTCATCAAGACAAGGGAGACAATGGGAATAGTGACCATGATGATCACACAAGGCACAAGGGTGATTTGTGTGCAACGTTCTGAGTTTCTTGGGTGGACCTGGAAAGTTAACATGGAATTCAGGGATATTTGACTCAAGGAACGTTTCATGAACCAAAGGTTTGAGGTGAGGAAGCTCGAGACAATTATTGGTGGTGTTCCCAACAACTTTACACAAAGATGATGGCTTTGGGGCCTTAGGGGATAGAGGAGCTTGAGGAGCCTTGTCCTTAGGTTCTCTCCCCTTAGATTTTCCCCCTTATCTGGATGCTTTCGCAACAGGAGTTGGTTCCTTTTGAGGTTGTGATGGAACTGAAGCAGTGGCAGGGGCTATGGGGACCGGTTGAACCGGGGTCAAAGCATGATAGGTTCTTAGTTGACCAAGTGGAATGCTTGCAGGGGGATCGATGTACTATACTAGGATCCCAAGAGTCATGTTAGGAAAGACCAGCGAAGCCATGACAGGGATAGAAAACACTCCTAGAGGGGGAAATAAGAAAGGTACCTGGCCTGCAAGGTAATGTCCCGGTGGAATAGCTCCTGGATGGTTGAGACCTGGAGGAACAGTTCCTGGTGGAAACATAGGAGAGGCACCCACAAATGGAGGAGGTCCTGGGGGAGTGGTTCTAGAGGGCTCAACTAGGATGGAAACAGTAGGATGTTGAGGAGTTGGCTGTTGATCAAATGTACCAGACGGCTTAAGGGCAACCCGTGACACTTGTAACATGCAAACACTCATAGAGTTAGGCTCTAATATGGGAGGGGGAGGACCATGGAAAGCACCCAAAATGATGAATCTTTATAGACTCCAGGTGAAACATCGGTGAGGGGAGGTGAACATTGCTTATCAAACACCGACAAGATAATGGACTCAGGGGAGGTCATGGATGTTGGCTCATAGTAAGTCAATTAATCGATGGTAATGATATTCCCTTCATGGGGGAAGCACATCTTGCGAAACATTGCATACATGACGGCTGACATGGCATATGTGTAACTACGACCTAAGAGAATGTTGTAATCTAAAGGGGCATCAATAACCTCAATGTCGATGTGAACAGTCTTGCCTGCAAGGGTCACTGGATAGTTGCGGTACATGCCAAGGGGCTGCAAGGAGTGTCCGTCCCAAGCACGCAAAGTGATGGTGGAGGGGGACAACTCAGGTGACTTAAGTTGTTTCCAAATAGTGGCAGACATCACGCAGGTGGATGCACCTTTGTCGACAATGAATCGGGAGATGATGGCATTACGGACTCGGACTGGTATCTGGAAAGCAACAGATGAAGGCAATGGGGCATGTTCTGATGTATCAACAGGGAAGACAATCAAACAATCGTCAGAAGGATCTACTACACGCAAGCCAATTAGTAGAGCTTTTTTTGAGATGGTTACGACTGGAGTACTTCTAGTGTCGACATGGCGGAAGGTGATTGAGCCAAGTCGTCTATTATACTGTATGTAAGGGAAACTCGGTTAGAAGCGCGTTACCACGTAATGGTCCCTTGGGGAACTTAGGAATGGCCTCAAATTTAGGTTGAGGGATCTATAACAGACCATTTGGTGTCATAAGAGGCTCAGTAAATGCTTTGGTTTTGGACTCAGTGGCGGACGAAGTCGATGGCTTGTCATATTGACGTGACCGAGTTTACAGGTTGATATCAGAGGGGTTAACCACATTAGAATTCATCATAAGGATCTAGTACTCACCATGACCAGAAGGTTGGGGAGGATGGGTTGCTTGACCTGGATGAGGTTGAGCAGCAACAAATCCTTATGAGGGAAAGGATTTGTAAGTACTTTCGGTTGAGATGGCGCAAGATTCTGAGGTGATTGTTGGCCTCTAGAAGTTGCTTGAGCTTCCCACATTTGGCACATCTGGGGTAAGAGAGGACATGCATGTGTATAATGGCCATGTACACCACAACATGCACAAGGCTTGTTCGAACAAATAGCCTTGTTCTGCTTGGGCTAGGTGCCCTTTTTCTAGTTGTTGGTGTTAAGCTGGTTCCCCTAAGGTTCACTAGGTTGATTACCTTGATTACCCCAGTTACCCTTGTTACCCTTGTTACCTTTCCCCTTATTCTTTTTGTTCAAATTTTGGGGATTGGTTGCACTCTGCTGCGCAAAAAATTGACCTTGAGGGGGGCGGTGGCTACTGGGGCTCAAGATGCATGAGAGGTTGCGGCGCTAATGGTTGAGGAGCTGGAGCACTAAACTGTGTATAAGGAGGATCAATGACTTGGTAGATAGGTTGGGGTCCTGAAAACATGTTGCTAGCAAGAGGGGCATATGTGTTAGAGGAACTCGTGCCCCACTACGGATAGCCATAACGTTGTTGAGTATATGGCGAAGGGTGTGAAAGGGTTCCAATGCTACCATCGACAACGTGAGATAGCCCCGATGCATTGGCACTTCCAGAATGAGGGAGGTCTAGAATGACGGTATAGACATAACTGGATTGTGCATAAATCAGGTCATATCGTAGCGGTTTGGAGAGCTTGTTCCTTGGTTTGAGGAAAATGGGATGTGACAACTTTTCCAATGGGTGATAAAAGGCTCCTAAGAAACCAATCTAGGTAGACACGGATTTTGAAGGGCGGAGCACGACATGTGCTCCTCCTTCAACGCCACTCTTGAACATGGGCAGAAAGGAAAGTGGTGGAGGACTGAAGAAAAGAGGTCAATAGCTCCGTACTAGTGTCATACTAGAGAGGTAACTAGAAATATGAAAAGAACGCTTTAGAAAGCGTCATGAAAATGGAATGAGTTGCAATAGGCTGGTCTACATACCATTTTCTAACGTCTCCAGTGAGTGTGCGTTGGAATAGTCGAAGACGAATGGAGTCATCGATAATGGAGTTGGACAAACACCACATGAGGAAGGATCAAACATGGTTGGTAGGATCCTCTCCAGCACTACCCTCAAACTTTGGGATGTCAGAGGGAAACTTAGTCAGCATACAAGGGTAACTAGCATCGTGGTGTATGGGGTCGTTTATCAACTAGCTAAAATTCATTAGACTTAACCCAGCCATAAAGCGGAACATGGGGGTTGCCGGAACGGTTCCTGAGATTGTTATGCTTGATGTGACCACTAGGATAGAATCAGAGGCAACACCAAGTTGGGTTCCTGCACCAGCTGTGGGTCCAGACATGGTGACAATATGCGGTGAAGGAGGCTCGGAATCAGATGAACCAGGAGAAGAATCGGTATGGGGACTCAGAGGGCCATGAACTCGAACCCGACAGGGAGGGGTAATATTCCCAAGCGGAAACTGGGGGTGAAGGCCTAATAGTCTCCGCGACAAACGCTTTAGTGGCGCAATGGTGGAATAACACACACGACACAGAAATGGTGAAGGGAGATCAACAATATGCCTTTGTCTCGATGAGGGGAGATAAATTTATTATGTTAAGTCTTGGCTTGGCGGTGTAAACCAAGCGCCCTTCACTTAAGGTGTGCTTGTGTGTGCAAGCATATTTATTGATTAAGCCCAGATCGTGTTTGTAAAAAAAAAGAAAAAAACTTGCTCAAAATAAACTGAAATTAAGAACAGAAAATGAACAACAAAACAATTAACTAAATCCCACCCAAACTGTGTTTGCAAACACTATGCTGGTTGGTGGCTAAATCGACGAAAAACACATTAAAAAAGGTCAAGAGATCTAATTTTCGGTGTGACTAGGATTAAGTGACACTAGGTTGTTGGAAAGTGGTGTCGCAATAGCAAAAAACTAGAGAGGAAGATGGCTGCAAAAAGATAGGGAGATGGGTGTGTTGTGACCACAGCCACCACCCTCTTAAAACTTGCCCTGGTAGCAATTTTGAATGGGTCCCCTAGAAATCTGATCTTTCATCTCTCCGCATGATCTGTTTCCTTCCAGTGATTTTAACTCTATGATGAGTCAAATTTTTGATTCCTAATAGTTGAGCCCCTTGAATAAATCTTGGCTGCATGGTTCAGTCATGACCCAACCTAGCCTTTCATTCATTCCCTTCATCAGGACTTTTCAAATCCTCATAAGCATCCATAGTACATTTTTGCCCGCACGCATAATCACCCCCACCCTCACTATAGTCAATTGTGTACTTAACACACAAAACATTCTATTGTACCTCATTTCCATTTTAACTCTTTGCAATGAAAAACTTCACAAACATGCATAAATCATCCCTTTTTCACTTATCGCACTCAACCTTGGCACATAACGCATACCATAAGGCACCGGACTCGATGACATTATAAACCACAATATATATATACTATATATATATATATATATTATTATATATCTATATATAATATATATATATATATATATATTATTTTATATATATATATATATATATATATATATATATATATATATATATATTATATTCGAGTCTGGAAGCCCCGTCGCATATCGCAATCAACCCAAGGTCTAAAGCTTATATATATCTATATTTATAAGGTGTGCCACTATACTCCAGACCCAACAGCACTATTAACCATACTTCATACATATGTCGGGTCCGGGGCCATATCGCATATCACATATCGGCGGAGCCCGGGCCTTATACATAATGTGCGCGACGATATGGCGGACCTGTCGAGCTTATCAAATATGATATATATATTTTCAGGTCCAGGGCCATATCGCATATTGCAATCGGTGGAGCCTCAGGCTTGTGCATATTGTGATATGCGATATGCCGGACCCGACGATATTTATAGGCCCCGATACATAAAATTTGAGGTTTGGCCTAAGTGATCGGAGCGGGATTTTCTTTGTATTCCCGTGTTTTCCAAAATTCCCGATATAACAAAGGGAGCGGGTTTTTAGTGTAAAAGGCACGCCTGTGGAGTCCCGAGAGTGTAATCGTACATCAGAGAAGTGGAAGGCATGGGTACTGTGACCCGCGGAGGGGCCGATACCTGATTACAATTAAGTGAAGCCCTCGAAAATCATGCCAAGCCTATGGATTAAGCGGGAAAATTGTGTGTTATGTGTGTTTTGTGTGTAAATCCTTTCCTTTCATACTTGTTCCTTGTAGTTTTATAAAAGTTAATGAAGGAAACGTTTATGTTTTATTTGAACATATTTGTTATAGTGTTCACAATCATGAAGCTAATGATAACTATCTCTGCAGGCGAGAAGTAAAGGATGCAGGAGTGGATACGAAGAGTCATGTATGCAGAAGCATTGTGTTTAAAGATCTGGCCTTAGGCATTCCAGGTCGGAATCCCACGCGTTGCCTGTGCATTCTGAAAGCGAAGTTGTCCCGGTTTTCATCATGGGGAGGCGAAACACAATCACCCTTTTTAACAACATTTGTTCACTTCCTCAGGGAATGAAGCGCTCCAGCAGATATGCTTTCTACATGTCAGCGGTTACGCTAACAATCCTATCTCCGTATACTCAATTTGTATATCGAAAATAGTGGGGGGAGATGAAGAGGTAAGGAAGACTAAGAGTCACAGGATTTTGCATAAGTATTACCTCCGAAGATGAGAAGGGGCTTTTGGGTTTGGGAAGGACAGCTTTGATTATTGTGAATAAAGAAAGATTGTTTAGCTCAATAAAGAGCCTGTGTTTTAGATGCATTTCCCTCTTTTATCATGTGTTTTGATCAGAATGTTGTCGCTGGTATAAATGCAAATGTATATTTGTATTATGCATATTGATGACTTACAGTTCATGGTTATGCCTGGTTACTTGAATGTGATTCAACATCATGGTTAAAACATGAAAGGTTGCTGACTCAAAACTCTGTTGGAAATCAGTTGCAAGCTCCTCTTCCATAAATGGAATGTGTATTCATGAAGGAATGATTGGATTGTAATTAAGTATTAATGCAGCCTTGTTCTTATATGAACCAGTGATTGATTCATTTAGACTTGGAATTCATATATGATGTTTAACCTCCCTTTGTCATGCTCCTACAATATAGATTAGGATAGTTAGGACATAGACTAGAGTAGTTAAAGGAAGTGTAGATAGGATTTAATACAGAGTGGTTAGTTGTTTTAGTTTGTTGATTTAATTGAAGCCTTCTGCCCAGAAGCAATCTTTCAACCTCTATTACAGTTCACGGGGTCCCTTAAAACCCGTTGGAACTAGCCATCCCAAACAAAAGCAGGCCTAATTGGGGTCTGTGATCGAGTTAGTTCCCCTTGTTGGTATAGCGAACATTCACCATGTCAACAAATTAGCGCTAGAAGGAGGGCCTGAACCGCCGTCCACAAATTTTCAAGATTTCATCTATAAGTGCCATGCATGGATTCAAGAAGATTAATACATGGATTGTGAAGGTCTAAAAGACCCCTCCTCTCATTCGGAAAAGCCTCATTTCGAAGAAGAGACACTATGGGAGTATCTTATCACTCAAGAACAACCATTCAGAAGACTTACTCGAGCTTACGCCCGTTCCCTGTCACAGCTCCCTATCTTTCAGTCATTACCTCCGATAGCAAAAAGAAAGCCAAGGTTCTATCACATAAACAAAGAAACATTTGCAACCCCTTCCCTTGAAGATATTGTGCTTGATTATTTGTAGAGTATCAACTCTCCTTGGGAAAAAATCCCTGAGGATTCCCCATCTGAAGGCAATCCCTAGCCTGATTTGGAAAATCCTAATGAAGAAGCCTTCAACCAGAACATCCCTATCCTTGATATGGCTAATATTCCTCCACCTGGTGGAAACCAACTCCCACCTCCTCCGGGAGCACTGCCTCCCTGGCTCGCTCAGGATGTCGTGGCTATACCTGGGCAGCAGCATCCCTTTCCCAAGAATGCAAAAAAGGTACTGCCTAAATTCGACCCGGAGCGGGGAGACACTACTGAAAACCATATCAATTCGTTATTCTTGCCCGTGTGCATGTTGGGGGTAGTTGATGAAGATATACTCTATCCCCTATTCTCTTTTAACCTGACTGGGGCAACTTCCACATGGTACTTTACCTTGAGAACCAGATCGATCATCTCGTAGGCTGCCTTTCAACAAGCCATTTTAGAGAAGTATGGCAATGACAAAACCTTTGCTGCCTTAGTCCTAGAACTATCCCATTTGAAAATGGAAACCAAGGAAAAGGTTAAGGATTTTAATATCCAATTCAACACCTTGTTCAACAAAATCCCAGCCATCGCCAGACCTACAGAAGAGGTGCTGATGGAATTCTACATCATTGTTCTCCCTATCCCTACTGCAATGTAAAGGGAGTAACACACAGACGTTACAAGGTGCTATCGATGAAGCAGTAAAAGTCGAGAATGAAATGCTCAATCTCATAGCATGCCACCCTACAACCGGAGAAAAGAAAACCTCTCAAGCATCAAAGAAGAATAATGGGAGTGATAACAAAGGGGCTGAAACCACGGAAAAGGATCCCACAGATGTAGAAGGTTTGCATCAGATCATTAAGAAGCTGACAAATACAGTCATCGATATGAAAAGGAATTCTGGAGAGAGTACAAGTGGGAGTGGAGGAGAGTATAACAACAAAAAACCCTTCAAACCTTTCTATCGTAAGAAGACAGAAGGTAGTCATGGTCCACTTGCACTGCCTGCTCCACCCAATGAAGGGAATTTAAACATAGAAGAGCTGGCTCTTATCAGATCGCTCCTCAACCAAGAAGAACCTATAGTGGATCTAGAGTGAGAACAAGAAGATGAGGAAGAATACCAAGTAGAAGAGCCCTTGGAAGAAAAATCTGAAATCAACGTACTGTGGGATTTCTATACAAATGAGAACGATGATGACCAAGGAGATAGTATGGAATAAATCCACACTAATGAAATCCACACAAGAAGCAAAGGGCACTGGCAGGTGTGATGAAACCTATAGATCAGACCAAGAAAGATGTCCACCCTCTAAAGGCACCTACTGCCAAAGTCCCAGTTGAGAAGAGTAGACCCAGTGGTCAATCCAAGAATACCCCTGTTGCAAACCATCCAGAGAAAGAAAATGCATCTCTCACTGCAACGAAGGCTACTCAAGATGGTAAACCCCCACCTAAGAATGGGAAAACCGGTATGTTTACTCTGCCCTATCCTGTTTATAACATTGATTACAATATTGTGGATGATCTTAAGAAATCTAGGGCTAATATCACATACTTTGATTTGCTGAAATTAACGCAGCAAAGAGATTTGCTCTTGAAAGCTATGAATGAGAGAAATTCCAAAACTCCCACCGTCCCAAGCAGCTGAACCAAGAAGTCAATGTCCAGACCTGTCAACAACTCCATTGCTTCCCAAATGCCATCAACTATGGAAGCCACTCTGTCCAAAATGAATCGAAACCCCCAAGATGTCAATGCAACCATGATAGGGAGAAAATCAAAATCCATGACCCCACCTTTCCTTATCACATTTGAAATCCTCAACATGAATGTACACAATTGCCTGGTAGATTCTGGTGCCTTGTCCACTGTGATGCCTTATGTTGTTGCTAAAAGACTACATGCAATACCTGAGAAAACCAGGACTCGAATTATGCAATTGGACAGGACAAATGTGAAAGTAATTGGAGAATTGAAAGATGTGTTGATTCGGATAGCTGCTAAACCATAGTACACACAAGTCATTGATATAGTGGTAG
The DNA here is from genome assembly GCA_000404065.3 of Pinus taeda. Lineage (NCBI taxonomy): Eukaryota > Viridiplantae > Streptophyta > Pinopsida > Pinales > Pinaceae > Pinus > Pinus taeda. The sequence continues at coordinate 334,966 of APFE030385341.1, forward strand.
TCAATATACCCGAGGCCTATGGAATGCTACTTAGTAGGGATTGGTCAGCAAAACTCAATGGATATTTCTCAACTGATTGGTCCCATCTCTTGTTGCCTCATAAATGAAAAGGTGATATGTTGAGAATTGATCAAGAAAGATACATGAAGTATGTGGTAACGGAACTAAATGGTCCCAATGAGCTTGTAATGTTTACCAACTCCATCCTTGGGAATTATAGTTTCAATGTTTGTACCACAGAAACCTGTTTTGGATGATTCCATGTAGAAACAGTTGAAGAAACTTTGACATACACACAGTTGGAAATTCCCTCCCATAATCCAACTGATGAACTATCCTGTATTATAGTATATGATAGGACTAATTTCTTAGATAGTAGGTCAATTGGTGTAACATTAGATTCTATATTTTGGACACTCTATTTTGATGGCTCTAACCGCCTTGAAGGTGCAGGTGCTAGAAGTATTCTCATTGACCTGAAAGGGAACCAACATTTGATGGCCAATCGGTTGGAGTTTGCATGCACCAACAACACAGCAAAATATGAAGGCTTGTTGTAGGGCCTAAAAAAAGCCATTGATATGGAGGTGAAAAATCTTAAAGTTTTTTGTGACTCACAGATAATTGTGGATTAGGTAAGGAAAAGGATACACTGCAATTCCCCACACCTGGTAAGGTACCAGCATGAGGTATAGAGCTTAATTGACAGTTTTGATTCCTTTAATATCACATACATACCTCGAAGGCAAAACCAAGATGCTGATTTGATGGCTAGGATGGCTGCTAAACTTTTGCCTGATTTCAGGTTAAAGAAGAATAAATGTTATGTTGAATTGATTTTCACACCATATGTGCCTGATAACATCTCAAATCGGCAGGTGTTTGAAGAGGATGAGCAAATCCTTGAGTTCTTGCATTGCGAGGAGACATTCAAGAATTTAGTCATTAATGAGAGAGAACACAACATGCTTATGAACGAGAGGGAAGATGAGGAAAAGGATCAGCCCAATGTGATTCCCATATTAGTTATTAAGATGGAGCACTTGTATGACTTGCATGATAAATTCAAGAAACCAACTAACTGCAAAACGTATAGCTCGTCCATGAAGTATGAAACGGTCAACCTTGCGACCAAAGAAGAACCAAAAAATGTCAATCTGGGCCTTGGGTGCTCTCCACAAGAAAAGGTTGCATTTGTCAAGCTATTTAAAGACTATAAGGACGTCTTTGCGTGGACATATGAAGACCTAAAGACCTTTGATACCAGTGTTATGCAACATGTAATCCCTTTAGAAAAGGAGGCTAGGCCCTACCAACAAAAGTTGTGTAAGATGCATCCAAGCCTAGAACCGTTGGTGAAGAAAGAATTAAACAAAATACTGGATGCCAAAATCATCTTCCCAATTAGACACACCCACTGGGTAGCCAATCTCGTGCCAGTAAGAAAGAAAAAAGGAGACATCATGTTGTGTATTGATTTCAGAAACCTGAACAAAGCATCTCAAAAGCATAACTATCATGTCCCTTCTATGGAACACATCCTTCAGTGTGTTTCTGGGTCTGAAATGTTGTCCCTATTAGATGGGTTTTTAGGATATAATCAAGTATTGGTATCTCGTGGGGATCAGCTTAAGACAACCTTCAACACTAAATGGGGCACCTACGCATATCGTAAAATGCCTTTTGGACTCATTAATGCGGGCGCCACATTCCAAAGAGCTATGGACATAGCTTTCCGAGGGTTTACACGGATGACATTCATATCACTGAAGGGATCATATCTATCACCTGAGATAGATTTTCGGAAGATGCCGAAGGTATGAAATTTCATTGAATCCCAAGAAGAGCATCTTTGCAGTCACAGAGGGGAAACTACTAGGTCATATCCTCTCTAAAGAAGAGATTGTTGTTAATCCTGAAAGAATAGAGACCATCATGAGAATACAACCCTCTACCAATAAGAAATCCATGCAATATTTCTTCGGGAGGATTAATTTCATCAGAAAATTTGTCTCGGGCTTCGCGGAAATAGTGCGCCCCATGCAGCTGATGATGAAGAAAGATGTCGTGTATAAATGGAGTGATGAAGCCAAGAAAGTGTTTCAATGAATCAAGGAAGCCATCATTGAAGCCCTTGCATTGGTCAGCCTCGATTTTGGCAAGGAGTTCTTCTTGTACACTTTTGCTTCTGATGTTTCATATGTCACAATACTCACTCAGAAAAACAACAAAGGCAACAAAGTCCCTATTTCTCATATGAGCTCTAATCTCCAAGGGGCAAAACTTAAATACCTAGACGTGGAGAAACAGGGGTATGCAGTTTTCAAGGTTGTAAAGCATTTCTGCCCTTATTTATGAAAGGCCAAGACCAAAGTAATCGTTCCCCATCCTGCTGTAAGAGCCCTCTTCGTGCAGAAGGAAATGGGTGAACGAAGAGGGAATTGGATAACCGCCCTTCAAGAGTTTGACCTCGAGATAAAGCTGGCACAAATAGTTCAAGGGCAAGGACTTTGCAGGCTAATGGTAGAAGCCTTGACGGACAAACAAGGGGTGTTTGAAGAACCAGAAATGCTGAGCATGCAATTTGCACAAATGGAACTCAGGGAGGAGCCCTTATGGAGTAACGAAGCACTGATGTATGAGCGAGAAATGTCGAAAGCCTTTTTGGACCCTGAGTCATGGTACTACGACATACGCTTCTATCTAGTGTGGGGATCGTGTCCTGAACACATGGATGCATCACAAAGGAGAGCACTCAGATTGAAATCCAATTAATATCATTTGGCCAACAGCGTCTTATACAGAAAAAATCATGATGGAATCTGGCTAAGGTGTTTGGAGAAGGATGATGCCGACCATGTATTGAAAGAAATGCACGACGGCCCAACAGGTGGTCACTACAGTGGAGAGACCACTGCTCACAAAATATTAAGCGCTGGGTATTATTGGCCCACAATGCTCAGAGACTGGCATACCCACGCTCGCAAATGCAAGGTGTGTGAAACTGCCACAGGACGAGAAAGAAAGCCTGTTGTTCCCCTCAGGCCTATTATGATTTATCGACCATTCCAGTAATGGGACCTAGATGTCATAGGCTAGATCACTCCAAACTATTCACAACAGCATAAGTATATATTCACAATGACTGATTACTTCACCAGATGGACTGAATCCATCCCACTTCATAAGGTAAACAAAGATGAGGTAATGTCATTCATTGAGAAATTCATTATCAACAGGTATGGTATCCCTCACACTCTCATATTTGATAACGCTTCTTACTTTTCATCGCTGAAATTGACTAAGTTTGCTATTGATAAATCAATCCACATAAGGTATGCAATAAACTATTACCCCCAAGGAAACGGAGTTGCAAAGTCTTCAAATAAAAACCTTATCCGCATAATCCGCAAGTCCGTCGCTGACAACCAGAGGAACTGGCACAACGCCCTAACAAATGCCCTTTGGGCTGATACGGTCACCCCTAAAGTGGCCTTAAGAAACTCCCCATACTTCCTCATCTATGGACGGGAAGCCATCTTGCCTCCAAACATTACCCTTCCCTCCTTACAGCTCTCCCAAGCTTCAAGAGGAACCCCTTCAACCTTGCTTCAAGAAAGGATCAACAAACTGATGAGGCTGGAGGAATTAAGAGATAACGCCAGAATTAAATTCAAAAATCACCAAATGATTGTAAAAAATTGGTTTGATCATCATCTGGCAGGAGATAAAGATTTCCAAGTAGGGGAGCTAGTCCTTAAATGGGACAAGCTGAGTGAGCCAAAGGGCAACCACACGAAATTCCAACACTTATGGCTGGGCCCATTCCAAGTTGTTGAAAAAATTGGTCAAGGAACTTACTGGTTGAAAATGTTATAGGGAGAGACTAAAAAGCTCCCTGTTAATGGTCAGCATCTGAAGAGATACTTCCAGTCGCCACCGCATGGTGGTTACCTCCTGAGTAGTTTAGAGTTCATTTCATTTTGTTGTTAGTTTAGTTGTATTTCTGTCTTTTCCTTTTGTTTTCTGCAAAGTTTATTTTCCTGCTGTTTTAAATCATAGTCCTTTCTCGGCCAACTGATTTCAGTCCTCCAGCCTCGTTTTACCTCTCAGATTTGCCCTCATTCACCACTTTCAGCCTTCCTTCCCTCATTAACCTACTGATAATTCTGTTGTTTCTAAACCTAGCATTACCTTGCAAATCAAACAAATTTTCAATTAGCCCATGAGAACTTGAAAATCAACTGTGGAGTTCAAACCAAAGCCACTCATTGGCATCTGCTGAGAACTGGGTAAGATCCGTTGATAACCTGGATATCTGGAGCATGCAGGGGCATCTTTATAAAACAAAAATGTGTAACTACAGTCGGACTGGCATGGAGGAACGCTGCAATTTTAATAAATCCCACTTAGACCTAGCCTATACTTGCCTGTAAGGTTTGCAATTATTCTCCATTGGTCCCATCCACCACACTAAATTCTCCAATACCTGTCATCTACAAGTATACCTCCTTTCATGGGCTAATCTCACTGTCATACACCCTGTGGCAAATCCAATTGTGCTCTAGTCCTTGTGCCTAAAACTGGAAGGACTTATTTAAAAGAAAATGAAATGTCAAGTCCTTGTGCCAATCTGGAAGGACAGGCTGTTTGGGAAGCCGGTTAGAGTAGGGACTGTTGCTGGGCTCAGAGTACCAGTTGACACAGCAAGCCCAACCTTGCTTAAGCGGTTTAAAAATATGGCATGATCCATGACTGCGCCCCATCCAATCATACGAAAATATAGCACTGAAATTCTTATACAAAGTGTAGATAAACATTTCTACATAAAGAGCTGAGGTACACACCTAATACAGGTATTGGTAGACCAATGATGGCCCTAAAAGGATTTTGAAAGTTGGAAACAGGTAAAGGAAGGTCAATAAATCCCATAATACTACCATTGGATAATGCCTATCAAAACCCCATCAGTCAGTAGAAGTTATTTGTCTTTATCCCACCTGAAGCAATTAATGTTGAAGTGGAACCCATGCTTGTCCATCTGTACAGTTTGCATTTCAAGTTTATCTTAATACCCTAATGTGTTATTGATCCAAGGTTTATTTGGAAACAAAGATAACTGGTTTGCCCAACGATTCTCCATTTGTTGTGACCACAACCACCACCCTATTAAAACTTGCCCTGGTAGCAATTTTGAATGAGTCCCCTAGAAATTTGATCTTTCATCTCTCCAAATGATTTGTTTCATCCTAGTGATTTTAACTCTATGATGAGTCAAATTTTCAATTCCTAATGGTTGAGCCCCTTGAATAAATATTGGCTGCATGGTTCATTCATGACCCAGCGTAGCCCTTCATTCATTCCCTTCATCAGGACTTTTCAAATCCTCATAAGCATCTAGAGTACATTTATGCCTGCACGCATAATCACCCCCACCCTCACTATAGTCATTTGTGTACTTGACACACAAAACCTTCTATCGCACCTCATTTGCATTTTAACTCTTTGCAATGAAAAACTTCACAAACATGCCTAAATCATCCCTTTTTCGATTATCGCACTCAACCTTGGCACATAACGCATACCATAAGGCACCGAACCCGATGGCATTATAAACCACAATATATATATTATATATATTATATATATATATATTATATATAATTATAATGTCGGGTCCTGAAGACCCGTCGCATATCGCAATCGGCCAAGGTCTAAGGCTTACATATATAAGTGCACCACTATACTCCGGACCCGACGACACTATTAACCATACTTCATACATATGTTGGGTCCGGGGCCATATCGCATATCACATATTGGCGGAGCCCGGGCCTTATACACAATTTGCGCGTTGATATGGCGGACCCATCGAGCTTATCATATATATATATATATATATTTTAGTCCAAGACCATATCGCATATCGCAATCAGCGGAGCCCTTGTGCATATTGCGATATGCGATATGCCGGACCCGACGATATTTATAGGCCCCGATACATAAAATTTGAGGTCCGGCCTAAGTGATTGGAGTGGAATTTTCTTTGTATTCCCATGTTTTCCAAAATTCCCGATATAACAAAGGGAGCGGGTTTTTAGTGTAAAAGGCGCGCCTGTGGAGTCCCGATCGTGTAATCGCACATCGAGGAAGTGGAAGGCATGGGTACTGTGACCCGCGAAGGGGCCGATACCCGATTGCAATTAAGTGAAGCCCTCAAAAACCATGCCAAGACTATGGATTAAGAGGGAAAATTGTGTGTTACATGTGTTTTGTGCGTAAATCCTTTCCTTTCACACTTGTTCCCCGTAGTTTTATAAAAGTTAATGAATGTAGCGTTTATGTTTTGTTTGAAAATTTTTGTTATATTGTTCACAATCATGAAGCTAATGATAACTATCTCTGCAGGTGAGAAGTAAAGGACACAGGAGTGGATTCGAAGAGTCATGTATGCAGAAGTGTTGTGTTTAAAGATCCGACCTTAGGCATTCCAGTTCAGAATCCCACGCGTTGCCTATGCATTCCGAAAGTGAAGTTGTCCCGATTTTCATCATGGGGGGGTGACACACAGTCACCCTTTTTATCAACATCTGTTCACTTCCTCGGGAAATGAAGCGCTCCAGCAGATATGCTTTCTACGTGTCAACAGTTACGCTGACGATCCTATCTCTGTATGATTTGTAAATCGAAAATAGTGGGGGGAGATGAAGAGGCAGGAAGACCGAGAGTCACAGGCTTTTGCATAAGTATTACCTCTGAAGATGAGAAGGGGCTTTTGGGTTTGGGAAGGACAACTTTTATTATTGTGAATAAAGAAAGACTGTTTAGCTCAATAAAGAGCCTGTTTTTTAGATGGATTTCCCTCTTTTATCATGTGTTTTGATTAGAATGTTGTCGCTGGTATAAATGCAAATGTATATTTGTATTGTGCATATTGATGACTTACAGTGCATGGTTATGCCTAGTTACTTGAATGTGATTCAATATCATGGTTAAAACATGAAAGGTTGCTGACTCAAAACTATGTTGGACATCAGTTGCAAGCTCCTCTTCCATAAATGGAATGTGTATTCATGTAGGAATGATTGGATGGTAATTAATTATTAATGCAACCTTGTTCTTATATGAACCATTAATTGATTCATTTAGACTTGGAATTCATATATGATGTTTAACCTCCCTTTGTCATGCTCTTGCAGTGTAGATTAGGATAGTTAGGACATAGACTAGAGTAGTTAAAGGAAGTGTAGATAGGATTCAAAGTGGTTAGTTGTTTTAGTCTGTTGATTTAATTGAAGTCTTATGCCGAGAAGCAATCTTTCAACCTCTATTACAGTTCACGGGGTCCCTTAAAACCCGTTGGAACTAGCCATCCCAAACGAAAGCAGGGCTAATTGGGATCTGTGATCGTGTTAGTTCCCCTTGTTGGTATAGCGAAGATTCGCCATGTCAATAGGGTGAAACACCTAGGGAAATCGATGGGACCCTAAGGCCAGTGACCAAACAAGTTGTAATATGAAACTATGGATGGTGACAACCTATATTTATAGATCTGAAATAAAAGGGTATAGATCTGGAAAATATGGTTGAAGCGCTGCAGAAACTCAGATTACTCACTCAACTAAACTCCTCCTATAAAGGTGGAAGCGTACTAGAAGCCCTAGGGGGGCTAGATTCCACTTCGACGAGATCAAGGCCTAAGCGAGATGAGACAGAGGTTAGACAACCTAGTAGACAGCTCTCTGCAAAACCCAAAAACAGATCTGAGAAAAACCCGCAAACCCAAAAATCACAGGTACTGACCTATTTTCAGGTGGGATCGCACTTTTTGCGCTAATAAGTGTGCTCTACCCTCCAAATCGCGTTTTTTGGGCTAAAAAGTGTGATTTATGCTCCGTGGATCCTGGTTGGCAAATTGCCTCCTTTGTTGCTGCTGGTTCCTGTAACCTGCGGAAAAGAACAGAAAGCTTGTGGAAGTCAGAAATTTAACATATCTAAGGTTAAAAAGCTAGGAAACATTAAGAGACTTGAAAGAAGAAGAAACCCTAAGCTGGAAACCGAAGGTCACCCAGGTTTCTAGATTTGAAGTAAAAACCCAGTGGAGTCACCAATTTTGTGATTGGCAACAATAAGAAAATCCCCAGCGGAGTCACCAATTTTGTTGTAGTGTTTTCTTATCAAAGATGTATGAGAAAAACCCACTTAAGATTGTGGATGACAAATAATCTCAACAATATAAATGGCTGCTAAACATTGTAGATCTGCAACAACTTATAGAAACAAAACCTGCCAAAACCTCGATCTATGCCACAATCATAGTTAAACAGCGAAAAGAAATAGTAATAACTCCAATCATCCAATGGAAACCATATATACAAAAAATAGTTTTATTATAACACATGTGAAGGGAACAAATAAATGTTACCAGACCCCCTCTATGGGATGGGTTCTTGGCTATCCTCAAACGTCTTCAGCTTGTGTAGAGTCTCTCTCCTCTATAATGTGTAAACCTAGCAAAAATATGGTGTGCAACAATGAAAATAATCAGGGTTACAACAGTGAGTGCAACAATGAAAATAATCAAAAGTGAATAATGAATGGGAAACCCTTCTATTTAGAACAAAATATTGAGTTATCCTTGAATAGTGAGCAATAATAAAATATTATTAACCCCATTCTTGGAATAACCACTTGGAATATTTTATTATATTTGGTTAGGAGGGAAAAAGTATTTAAACTTTTATTTAGAAATAATAAATAAATAAATGATTTATTTATCATCTCAAGGAATTAGTTAAGGAATAATAAATAAATAAATAAGGATTTATTTAATTATTCCTAAGGGACTTAGTCAAATTTGCCAAAGAATAATAATTAATTAGTGATTAAATCATTATTCTTAGACAAGAATAAGATAATTAATGATTTATCTGTTTATTTTACATGATTGGGTCAAATATGACAAAGAATAATAATTGAACAATGGTTTAATTAATTATTCCTAGAAGAAAATCAAATAAATAATGATTTATTTAATTATTCTTCGTGAGTTTGACTATAAATTACTTAACAAATGTGGTTTATTAAGTAATTTCTCACAGTGAAAGTAATTTTACTATGGTAAAACTGGCTTTACATGGTGTACTTCAATCCATCTAGTAAATTAGGCTAGATGATCAATTTTTTGGTGATAACATTTGGATAATTACATCTTTCCATGCAGTTTTGAGTTCTGTTATTCTTTGACTAGCCCATGCATTAATTTTTTGTAATAGGATCAATGTTTGGTCTTTATCTAAGAAATGGAAGTTAATAAAGAAGGTTGAAGCATGACTGTTGATATGAGGAGGAGACTCATCTTTGGCTTCTACAGATGACATATGACGGGCCCATTTGGAAAATAGACTACTTTGAGATTGTGATCCTATGTCTGAACCTATAGTCCTTGGAGCTTTATGTGAGAAATTAAAAGACTCATTTCTCTTATGTTTAGAAGACTCACCAATGTCTTCTTGTCTTGCCATCTTCATTTCATAGATTTTGAATCTTTCAATCTTACTTTTAAGTAAATATAGATTTTCCCTGCTAGAGTAGCTCTATTGACTAATTGCATCACATTTTCAGGACCAACAATTTCTTCAGAGACAACTTTCAAAGATAAACTTAAGGAAGACTGAGAAGTTTTGAAATAAGTAAACTTTGGGCCAAGGATGTTTTAGAAGTCAAGGAGCATGTGAAAATGATTCACTAGATATATGTGTTGGGTCTAAAATGTGGATGCAAATTAGAGTTTCATTTACTATCAATCCGGGTAAGTAAATTTCGAGGATCATCCAATATATATGGACTCAGAGACAAACTAAACTAAGCTAGGTGAAGAAATATTAAAGCTCCCTTACAGGAGATTGTTCATTAATATTTCTCATCAACTATTTAAACTAATGAAATTAAAGTTCTTTAAACATAATTATGATCGATTGCATGAAATATTAAAGCTCTCTTACAAGAGACTATTTGTTTATATCTTAAACATATAATTCAGAAACTTAAAGTAATGAAATCAAACATTAAATAACAAATCAGATCCATTGAAGGAAACATTAATACTTTCTTATGAAAGGTCATTCATTAATATTTCAAACATGTGAACCTAATAATTTAATCTAATGAAATTCATAAACATAAAATAAAAGCTTACAAAAACAAAAGTGTACTTGCTAGGCAATGGGGATCCTTCCAAGGACTCACAAGCACACCAAAAGAGAAGTCAAATGTAGAGGATCATAGAAGCTCCATTTTATTCATCATGATTTTCAAAGTACAATGGCTATAAGCTCATATGATCCTAACCAAGACTATTCTAAATTCTATCTAGATTAACATTACTAGATTACAATGAAGGACTAGGTTCTAAGATTTTAAAAATTAAGATTACAAATTAAGATTAAGATTACAAATGAAGGAGATAACACTCCTATTTATACAAAAGCTATGACAACAAACTCTTAAATGTAGACCCACTATTCCCTCCTTTGATCCACATATTTCTCAACCAATGGTGACACATAACCCTATCCTCCATGATCTCCTCCATGAGGTCCATGATCTCCTCAA
>APFE030385341.1:365555-396580 GCA_000404065.3 Pinus taeda
TTGTACTGGTGCAGTCCTTTACCAATACGCAGGCTGCAACCTGCTGAGAGCTACAACTCTCTCTCGTTTTCCAGTCTCTCCTGAAAGGGAGCTACAACCCCCTACTTTTTTTCAAGGACCACTTTTCATAAATTTTCAAACTGGATCCATATACATCAAATGATCATCAAGTTCATGTAAATTATATAGTCAGCTGTAATAACCAGATCAACAATAACATAACAGAACCCAGAACACCTTTTCAACAGAAAAATCCAATCAACAGAAGATCTTAACACAGATACGCGGTTTTCCTTTTACTGGCCTACGTTGCTACGCAGTTCACCTTCTGCCTCTCTGCGTATACCCGCAGTTATCCTTCTTGCTGGATTGCATTGCCACGCACTGCTCCTTTCACTGAACAGCGTACAGTACGCACCCAAGGACTCTATCGCGCCGCGTACTTTCCAGCAGATACGCACCCAAAAACAGTATCACGCCGCGTACTTCTCAGAAAGTACGCACTCAAAAGAATAATCGTGCCGCGTGCTGCTACAGAAAGCATGCACTTGAACCACTGTTGCCCTGCGTACCTACGCACTGGGCCTTCGCCGCTTCTGCGTACCCACGCACAGAACCTTCGTCGCCTCTACGTACCCTCGCACTGAACCTTCGGTGCCTCTGCGTACCCACGCACTGAACCTTCGGCCCGTTTGCGTACCTTGGACTAGGGCTGAAATAACCTCAGATGCTTAGATCTAAACTTGTGCTCAAAAGATCACCCTTTGCCAATTCGCTTCTGACTTCTCCTTTATAAATCAATCTTTTAAGAACCGAGAACCCAATAAATCAGATCTTAAGATATTTTATCACACCAAAGATGCTCAAGCCAAATGATCTCCTTTGCTTTATATAGGCTAGCTCTTCCTCAAATCAAGGATCATGGGGCTCAATAATAATAATAAAATAATCAATACCGTGGGCCAAAACCATGATAACCCAATACTGTTGGCTAAATACCACTGAGAAACCCCACGGGTGGGCGCTTAACTGCCTTGAAATGTGTGCACTGGGGTACGCACCCCATGAATGGGTGACCCGCGTATTTGGACGCGATCCCTGCACGGCATACCTGCGGGTATGTACCTCCTGAACTGTTCTCCTGCGTACTTCTTTATTTTCATCAAAATGAGGGCCATGCCATGGGTGTTTGCCATCAAGTACAACATCTGAAATCATACCAGAACCATAATGCCAACAAGAAGATCGAGGGAAAAAACTGCTCAGAACTCTCACTATTGAAGGTAAATGTGCAATAGTAAAGATGGATAGTCACTTTGAATATTTATGGTTGTTTCTTCCACTATTTTATTCATATTTAATGTTTTTACCTAGTTACAACCTATTTTTATCTTGAAACAAGTATTTTTAATCCTTTTTGTGATGTTTTGAACAGGTCAACAACTATTTGACGGATTTTGTCGTGTTTTGAACATATTATTTTGACTAAGGAGCACACTTTTTTAGGCTCCATAAACTCATTAAAAAGGAATTCCCTATATTTATATGTTAACTCTTTTCAGACTCCAAAAATATTAAAATATTGTCAAGCACTTGTCTTTTGAAAATCGTTAAAGTAAATGAAAATATGTCTACTTAGTATAAGTTTAACCCTTTTTCGGAATGAGAGAATACTTACGAAAAAGGAATACCTTAGTCAAACATGGCTATGAGGTTCCCTTGGGTATTATTTTCTGCCTTTTCAGACCTAAGGGACTATCTATGAAAAGGAACATCTGGAGTTTTCTTTTTTGCCTCTTTTCAAAGTCTTTAAACGTGAAAAATATGTTGAGTTATACCTTCGTTGGTCTCATAAAAACATCAAATAGTGATGGAATCATTGTTCATGGTGGGGCCAAACCACTCCTTCTTTGTGTTCATTAAATATTATTAGATGGAACTTACAGATCAAGCATATGTCATCCTCCTCAAGCTTGTTAAACAATAAAGAGGTACTGACCAGTATGGTTGGGGAAATTGGGAAAACATGGTATTCTATTTGTTAATGGCAGCAAGTCACTCTTAAACATGAAATTATTCCACTTCATCTCTATGGCTGCTAGGTTGGGAAATATGCTTGTCTTTTGGTTTATCATACCATTTCAAAGCCTCTATTTTTGGTTTTGGGTGAATGCTACAAATTCCATTCAATGTTGCCATTGAGTTCAAGATAAGACATTCAATTATTATCTACTACGATATTATTAAGCATTCATTCCATGTCTTCCTTTCCTAATCCAAGTCTGTATTAACATCATTATGTGCTTTTTGTCTCAAATCATAATACCCATTTCGTGTCGTTGATAGGGGATACATCAAGGCCCTCCTACAATGGGTCACTTCTTGTCGACACCATCTCATTATCCAGGAATTTGACTTAGAAACACTCCTTCGGTACCTTGGTTCTTGTATACATCAATGGAAAGTTTCCTCGCTCTCAATGAAAGGTTTACATCATTGGCATTTGACCTAAATACTCTCTTGGTTCTTGTATACATCAATGGAAAGTTTTCTTGCTCTTAGTGAAAGGTTTACATCATTGGCATTTGACCTAAATACTCTGTATGGTGTTTGACATCAACTCATTTATTCACATCGTACGGATTGTACTGGAGTACCTTGAGTGCCATTAACGTCATAGGTGGTTTCGCATATGTTAACAACTTACATCATTGGGCAGTAATCAAATGGTGTATACCATGTTCGACCTCAACTCATTGGTTCACATGGTTAGACTCGTACAATGGTTTATCATGTGACCAAGATAGAAGACCCCATATCTAGTTTCATCCATTTGCGCTGCGATTTCAAGAGTAACACAAGATCACAATGTATGATGGCTATGATTGTACATACAATCACCCACTCATGGGTCCACCATCATTCATTCATGGACATGTCTTTTGATCATTATACAAGTAATGTTAGATTATGTGTTGAGTATGTGTATGCCTCCCTCAATAGAGATGTGATGATGTAAATGTATTGTAACAAATGATAATTTGGCCAATTGTTCTTGATCTCAACTTGTCACAAGGTAAATCACTTCAGTCATCAACTATCATTTCTGACTTTGTGCTTTAGGGGGAAATCTGTTATAGGCCATTTTTTCACATCTAGTGAATAGGCCTTCAAACAGGATCATTCACATCCTTTGAACGCTTTTTCATCCTTCCTACACAAAGTTGTAAGTATGCCTCTCTCATATCCATACGTTTCTACCTAAAATTGCTTCATTTTAGTCATTTTTAGGACCAATGCACCCTAGCCCCTCATTGGCCCACGTTGACTACCAGGTTACCCTACTCTCAACCTGCGCTGATAACCAACATGTTTCTCAATATTGGGGGTGCGCTGATTCTAGAAATTCAGGAAAACAAAAAAGGATCCTGAAGCTTCTTCTTCTAGAAGCTTCCAAGATTTGTTGTAACTATTTACCTTAGATAAAAGTATCAAATCCTATCCTATCCTCCCTTGGATTTTTCATCCCTTATCCCTTGAGTTCATCCTCCCATCAAGAGTGGATCTCAAGCCCATATTCGTAAAATGATAAGAATTCATGAACTACCTCCTTCACCTATATATTCATTTCCATCCATAGGAAAGGGGTTAGGTTTTGGAGAGTGATTCTACAATTATGCTATTGCCATGAGAGACATTATTCCAAGAATTAGGGTGACTAGAGGTGCACTTTGTGATAAAGCAAGGACAAGCAAACTTGGAGGAGATATTCTACAAGATCAACAACTATTTTTTGTTGTATTTCATTCCATTTCTATTAATGCAAAGATTTCTTTGTTTTCCTATATATTATGTTATAATTTCCCATAGATCATTGGCTTGTGTTGTCTGATTGTGCATGTTCTAATTATAGCAATCAAAGCTAGGATTGGAGCATATAAGCCAAGGAAAGATTGAATCATACAACATATTCCAGGTAGGCTTCATTTCATTATCTATTTACTTTAAGGAAAACATTAGTCCCTTTGAGTTTTAGTTGTTCTAGGTCATTCCACCAGGCCTAGGGAAGATACTTCTATCTGCAATTATAGATTCTGTATAAAAAGACTCGTTGAGAAGATAAGGATGATTTCAAGAATTGATTTGACTAGCCTCTGAATCTAATGCAACTAAAATCCAGGCAACTTTTTTTGTCAAACTCAACTAAATATTTGTTGTCAAAGTAGATTAACTTCCTGAGAGAATTAGCTACATTGATGAAAATGTTCGTCCTCCAAATCTCAAGAAGAAACCCTGGTAATTTAATTCATAAATACTTGAGGTGAGGTTTCTCATTCACATAATTAAAGCTCACATGCCACCTTTGAGTCTAGAGAAAACACTTGCTGAAAACCAAAGGTTTAGAAGAGATTTTAATTAAATCTTCCTCCTGCAAAAAATGAAAGGCAAGTGAGTCATTAGCCAAAAGGATAATTTTAGGAGAATACCCAAGAAGGAGATTCCAAGCAAATTTTATCCATGACTAAATACTTTCCCTAGTTAACGAGATATAATACATTCTTCCAACCAAAGTCCTCTACACTAGACTTGAAACCTTATTTAAGTTAACATCTAAACCCAACACTAACGAGGGCTTTAACTCACCAAATTTCATTGCTTTTTGACTTTGACGCTCTCTATCCACTTCTCCTCTTATCCATAAACGAAAAGCATTGGAATCAAAAAAAGGAGGGTCTCTTAGACTAGGGGAATGAACTTCCTACAATGAAACCTACATTAGAGCCTCTTGCACAATTTCCCTAGTAGAAATATACACCCCCAAGATGTCCAAAAGATATTCTCTCCCTCGAGAGCCAAACCCTTCAAATAGGGCTCCTTTAAACCAATGGAACATCTATGAACATATTTAGCAACGAGAAAACTAATACCACTGATCAAAATCCCCTTAGAAGCACAAATGGATGAGGATTCATTGACCAGAGGGATTGGGTGAGGGAGAGGGGAACTATACTAACCAGGAGGAAGGGATAATAGAGAGGGTGGAGGGTAGGGAGTCGACAAAAAATGAGCATAATTATAACGTATTTTGAGATATTGAAGAAAACTAGGAACAATGTTATCGGGCTCCCCAAAATTCCGTAATCTAGGGAATCCAAAGTGCCCTATATCCCTATCAAACTGAAATAAAAACAAATATTGAACTGCTAGAAGGAAGGAATGAAGGCTCTAAAAATAATGGCTAGAATAGGAACAATTGGTTTACTAGAAACCATCAAAGGATGAGGAAAAAGTAATAAAATCCTTTTGACCCCTTCACCAAAGAATATAGAAGTGACCCCACCCTATTGATAACTTTCACATGAATCAAAATCAACCAGAGAACAATGACACGATAGTTCAGAAACCAAACTTCACATAAAAAGAATCATTAATACTGAATATGATCCTAGAGAATGCCTCTTAATAAAGGACAATAAACCATTACTAAATAAAAAATGAAGCAGGAGGAACAGCATAGATAGGGCTTCATCATAGCTATGGTTTCGCCATATTCAGAGATTCGTCATAACCAGGGATTCAAGGGCACCTTTCCTTGGAAGACTTCCCCTTATGTTGAGGGTCAAGGCCGACAATTCAAGCCCAATTTGAATTTAATACATGTGCATAGATATTATCACCAGTTGCCATAAGCTGCTTAACCCTCTTGGCTGTGAAAACTGATGACCACAGTGAACGATAGATTACTAATAATAATTTGGCATTAGATTAAGGAAAGATGATTAATGTAATAATCAATGTTAAATGTAAAATTATTTAAATCCAAAATATGATGATAGTATGAATCAACCAATTTAAAATAAACACCACATGTAAATAAAAACCAACAAATCAAGACAAACTATATATTAAAGATGACATTTTAATGATAAAAATTTTCATATTACACATACAAGTTAAGAAAACATCACAAAAATGTCATTCATTATAAAATTTCATACTAATATATGATAAGTTATATATTTGGATGGTCCTACAACTACATCATCATATTACATTTATTGAAACCAACTATTATGTATCGTAATATGACACTAAGGTCTTACCATACTTCTTCTTCCTTTTTTTCCGAGAAAATAAATCAGCTTTAGGTTGCTGGTACCAAGTTAAGATATTCACTTAAGAGTTCACAAGGCTCAAAGCCAATACAACAATATTCTGAGGAATGAAGAGTTCACAAGTCTCAAAGTCAATAAAACAATATTCATAGGCATGAAGCCCTTCGACTCATCTCTACCCTTGGGCCCTACACAAGTTGGAATGGACCTCGAACCCTCCACAAAAATCCCTTATGGTGAAGGAGGGTGTGGTCTTATTTAACAAAAAAATTCTACTACCCTGAGACCTAGTTATGTAGGGTTTTTGCAGTATGCTACAATACTATATAGTCTCCTGTAGTAGGCACAAAGGCCCCTCATGCTCAATGAGAAAATTCTTTTCAAGTGGCAGGGTGGCTTTCTAATTCATGGTAATGGATGTGATGGTGATGGAGAGGGTTTTTGGTGTGATTGTGATGAAAAATAAATAAAGGAAGTAGGCTTCTATAGGGTTAAAGGAGGTGAACAATAGAGGATAAACCAATTTGTGGTGCATGACGATGGAAAAACTAGTTGCTAGGATTCCCTTGGTGTCCTTTCTCAGACCAAATGTTAAAAATTTCTTTGATATGTAGACTTTTCTTCAAATTGGTCTTTCTTGTAACTGTTTAGGGAAACTATTGAAAACACATGGAAAGAAGATGGTAGGTGATGGGTGATGTTGTGGGCGACGAAGGTAAAAGGGATATGGTGCAAGGATGCCATCAGGGCCCCTTTAGAGTGACCCAGCTAATGACTTGAACTGTGATGCCAGCTAGTTTGTTTGACTTGATTTGTTGTTTCCTGGAAGTACTCGCATAAATCATTGTGAGAAAAAAATATTCCTATTGGTTTTTCTTCTCTTTTCTGTTGGCCTTACTAACTACCTCATATAGGTTTTAAGCTAGTGAGCCTACTTTGTGCATCTTGGAAGAGGTTTTCACTCTTATTATTTTTATTTATTTTTCCCAAATTTACCAATTACCTCATAGAGGTTTTCACTTGAGTTTTTTTTTTTTTTTGCTTGCTAGTTAACGACTAAATGGGTTGGAAGCTATGATTCTATCTATCACATTCAATGCTTTACTTATTGAACATGTAAACTCAACCATGGAGAGGGACTTCCTATACATGTTTAATTGGTATCAATTCACTAGAATTGGTATTTGTTCCTCATCTATAGCCTTGATCTTGGAAAAGCAATTATCAGAACATTCCTCCAGCAAGTAAGGCCCTAGCCATTTGGTTAGGAGTCTTCCCTTGAAATATTTGAAGGTAGAGTCATACAAGAGTTCTCATTAACCCTCTTGGAAGGCTTTGGTCTTAATTTGTTTTTCATGCAATGATTTTCTCATTGCAACTAGACTACCTCATTATGTAACAAGGCTTGCATTTTGTACTCATTTAATGCATTTAATTGATGTATCCTATTATCTTGTGCTTTGTTCAAATCAATTTCAAGTTGGGTTGCCATCCTTAGTGTGTTGCACTCAAATTTGATTGATAATAAATCCTTCTTCTTGTAGACTAGCTCACAGGGAGTGAAATAAATGGTGGTTTTATAGGTAGTGTTGTAGGCCCAAGTGGCATCAACAATCCTTTATACCTATTCATTTTTTCTACTACTAACTACTTTGGTAAGAGTGTCCTATAATTTCTCGTTAGTGAATTCTACTTGCCCATATTCTTGGGGGTAGTATGGAGTGTATTTCTGATGGTGAATGTGGTGTTGCTTCATTATTCCTTCAATTAGATTGGAGGTCAATTGGGAGCCTTGATCTGTCACCAATTCTCTTGGAAGACCAAACTTGTTGAAGATATTTTCCCTTAAGAATTTAGTCACTTTTTCTTATTTTGTTGCCTTCCATAAATTTAGTCACTTTTTGTTATTTTGTTACCTTCCATTTCCTTCACTTGAGCCCATTTGGTCAAGTAATCAGTGCATAAAATGATTTCGTTTTCTTGTTCGGATGGGGGATCAATAGAACTAATGAAGTCCATGCCCCATTTCTCAAATGGATCAAAAGAAAATTGAGGTTGAAGGGGAATTTAATCCTTTTGAGCAGGATTTCCCATCATTTGGAACTCTTCAGATTGTGAAGTGTATCTCTGGGCATCCTTGTGAAGGGTTGGCCAAAAGTATCCTACTTGTAGAATATTGTAAGTTTTCCTCTTTGAAACAAAATGACCCCATAAGGTCCATAATTAAAAGTTTACAACATATCATATAATTTATCCTCCCTCACACATCTTCTTATAATTTGATCAGGTCCTAACTTGAAGAGGTTTCCCTAATACAAGTATTGGAGGCACATTTTTTGAAAATCTTGCTCTTCTCCTTTGAATATAGGTGAGGAAGGAGTTGGCTGGTACCTAGGTAGTTGGAAATGTCAACAAACCAGGGAGAAAGAAGTGATAAGGAAAAAATATGCTCATATGGGAATTGGTCATCTCACTTCTTCATCTGTAGAAAATATTAGTATTGACAAAAAAGTGCAACAATATTCTCCTTCCCTAGTTTGTTAACAATAGTCAAACCAAATTATTGCAACAAAATTAACCACCTATTTATGTGAGCATTCACATTTGGTTTATTCATTAAATACTTGATTGTTGCATGGTTAGTATTCATGAAGACTTAGTATCCAGTGATGTAATGTCTAAATTCATTTAAAGAATGTACAACAATGAGGAACTATTTTTCAGTTACAATGTAGTTTAATTTAGCCTTAGACAATTTTTTGCTAATGAAATAAATTGCATAAGGGAGTACATTCAAATTGTCCTAGAGATGCCCCAGTTTAATTTTCTAATACATTTGTAAGAATGTGAAAGGGAAAGGTCCAATTTGGACCTTTGAGGACATGTGTTGTCATTAGTTTCCTTTTTATAATCTTGAATTCTTCATGGATCTATCCAACAAAACTCAACATCTTTGGTCAGCAAGAAAAATAAAGGAGAAGTAATCTTATGGAAATATAAATATCTGATAATATATTACTAGGCCCAAGAAGCTTCTAACATCTATTTACTTTTTATGAGAACGAAAATGTTTTTGATGCCTATTTTACTAGGGTCCACCTAGATTCATTTTGAGGAGAGGAAATGTCACATAAAAATTCCTTCATTCATTAGGAACACACATTTTTCATGTCTCACCGAGAGGTTAATTTCCCCACTCCTTTGCAAGACTTTTCTCAAGTTGTAAAGATATTTTTGGAAATCATCCCCATAGGATGTGAAGTCATCCATTTAGATTTGTACCGAATCGTGCACAAGATCAAAGAATTTACTAAGCACAACCCTTTTAAAGGAGGAAGGGACATTACACAAGCCAAATGGGAGGAATTTGTAAGCAAAAGTCCCCCAAGGACATATGAAGGTGGTCTTATCCTAGTCTTTAGAGCTAATTTGGATTTGATTGTATCCATTGAACCCATCAAAAAAGGAAAAGAGTTTTTTCCTTGCAGACACATTAAGGACTTGGTCAATGAAGGGTAAGGGAAAATGATCCTTCCTTGTGGATTTTCTTAGTTCTTCATAATCAACACAAATTCTCAACTTTCCATTTCTCTTGAGAAGGAGATACCATAATCAAGCTTCTCTGTCCTCTTATCCCATAAAAGGACCATGGTTCCTAGTTCAAAATCCTAGGTTTTAGCCAATTTGTCGAAAGTGTTCATTATCTTTTTTTTTTTTAGATTCCTGACAACTGTTGGCTTAAAATTTTAACAAAAGGAGACCCTAGGTTCGGACACAGGGTGTCAACAAAAGATCCCACCATAGTCTAACATTGTTGATATTTTCATCTCACTTAAGAAGAAGAGGCATCTCACTCGAGGCACCTCTCTTCTTCTTAAGTGAGGTGAAAATGTTGGAGTAATGCTAGAATATTGTGGGCTCTTTTATTGGAAGCCTCTGTCCAAACACAGGATCTACCTATGTTAAAATTTTAAGCCAACAAATGGTTTTGTTACTAGGACCTTGAGTATTCTCAAGGGATATGGACCATGGTATCGAGGATCCTTAGAGAAGATCTTCAAGCTTGGTGGCATGAGCAAGTTGATCAATTTCTTCTCCAACAGGCATAGCTTTGCCAAAAAGAAGTTAGAGTGGGTAAAAAAGGAGGTTTTGTACATGTAGGAAACTAGTACGAAATGTTCCAGTGTAATTTCCTTGAAGAACTTCAAAGTTGGTTGCATATGCAAAAATTCCTTGTAGATTCAAACTGCAAATTGTAATATGCTAAAACAATTGACTTGAATCTAATCTACTCATCAGTGGAAGCAATAAACAATCGATGAAATCATGAAGCATAAAAAGAGAAATAATTCAATCACACATAACACAATAATTTTCTAGGGAAAGCCACTGTAACACCATCCTCCCACATCTACCCAAGTAACCATCCAACCAGGGTAAACATGTGATGAGAGACCACTATGATATGATTCAATCTCCTAAGTCATGTTAAGGAAGTAGAACCAATGGAAACACACCATACAGACATTCAACATTAGCACTAGGACCCTCAAGAACCAATCCAACCTTTCTGCCAACTAGCCCCTAGGTCCCACTGAACTTTTGGACTAGTTGACCTTTGGAAACTCTCATGCTATGGGCATGCTAGCATCCAAGGACCTCTGGATGATCTCACAAGCCTGCAAGCCAATGTCTAGGAAAGTTTTTCTCAGTTTTGTGATAGCTTCCCTAGGACTTAAGCCACATTTTAAGGCCCAGAGCCCAGGTCACTGCTCATAATTAAATGACACCTTCAGAACAGTAAAATAACAAGGAAATGAAAGTATAAATGAAATCACTTGACTGAGACTTTGACTGGATCCCTACTAGCCATGAAAATAATTTCTTCAAACATATCACGAATATGTAATCCACAGGTGTAAATAACAGATATGAGCGTAGGGGTCTCATACTTAGCTGAGAATCACTAAGTAGCATTGATACCTCAACACATTAACTTCCATTTCATCCATAAGGTCATAGAAACATTGTCCATTCATTTACAAGTAAAAACATGATGAGAACCATACATAGGTATTATCATAAAACACATACATAACCAACATAATAGCAGCAAAAATACCAATGAAATCACAACCATCTAATACCACATATAATCTAGTATAATACTCATAGAAATACAAGGAGAAATAACCTCATATTGATGAATAAATATCCAAACCTGAGATGGGACTTCCACGTTCCACCTAATTGTAGAACGACTGAGCCAAATCTCTCTTCAGCCATTCACCCTCATGCCATATTCCAAGCATGAATGTGGGATCTCATAGAACACATCAATCCAAAACCATCCAGGGCTTCCAGAGGCCAACCACCTCAAACCATCAAACAGTGATTCTACCTCACGGTTAGACATCAGAAAACCATCATCAGATTGGTCTCTCTCCAAGCTTTCCAGGGCTCCAGAGCATTTGTCTAACCAAGGCTCCAGGACTAGTAACTCTACTCACAAACTTTACCAATCTCTAGAGCATTTGTCCAACCAAGGCTCTAGGACTAGTAACTCAACCCACAACCTTTACTGAGCTCCAGAGCGTTTGTCCAACCAAGGCTCTAGGACTAGTAACTCAACCCACCAAGGGCTCCTAGAGAATTTGTCCAACCAAGGCTATGGGTCTAGTAACTCAACCCAAGATGTTACAAGGCTCCAAAGCATTTGTCCAACCAAGGCTACGAGACTAGTAACTCAACCCAAACTAAGGAAACATGAGAACCAACCAAAACAAAATAATGAAAATAAACCCACAATCTCCATGGATGTTCAATAAATGGCAAGGGTAGGCAATCCACTATCAATCCTGACCATCCTCCATGCCAATGACATATCACAACCAACAAACCACATACATATTCCATGCATGCCAAAAGTAGTGAGGAAAAAATACATGCAACTCGGTACCTTCAAGAAAATATGGTTGTAGTTGTTGATCCCGATGTCCTCTTGCACTTTACTTCTCTTCCTTTGCCTTCTTTCTCCAAAATCCAAGTATGCCACACCCTCCAAGTGTGCTCCAAGAAAACTCTAAGTCTCCAAGAATATGAGAGAGAGAGAATAATGAGAGAGCTCCAAAACTAAAATGACAACAGTTTACCAAATGATCCTTGGAAGAATTTTTATGAATGAGGCCTCTATTTTCTTCATTTTCCATTATTTTCCTTCAGTTCCCTCCTCATATGCAATATGTGATCTTTCACCTCCATTTTCTTCTAATTTCCATTATTTTCGTAAATAAATGCGCAAAAATTTCATTTTTCTTTTCCAAAGCCTTAGCCAGCCAATTTCATTAGCCATAAAACAATCACAAGCGATCCTCATCACTAGGATTTTCCCCATCATTCAGCTTGGAATACATGTCCCATCAACTGTGGTTATTATTTTGCCTTTTATTAAATTTTATTACATGGAATTTTCATGAGGGTTGTTACATCCACAACTAAAAACCCCTGCTATATGTATATTGCATTAATAAAAAAATATGAGAAGATTACAATGCTTTTCTCAAGCTCGAGCAACCTCTGCACTATCTCTATCTGTCCCACAACTTCGTAGGTTGACTCTGGCCAACACTTATCCAATTTCCTAGCCTTCTAAGCTCCTACTTCCTTGCACTATTCAATGAGTAATTAGGCCCTTATTTAATAGGATTTTTCCTCCATTAGATTTCACGGTTCATTTATGCTATTCCTTTGACTACATGCACCATATGTACAATTCGCATAATTATACAACTGGTAGTACGTTTTCCATGAAATCTAATATCAAATGGGTAACTTGAATTTCATGCATGCATGATTTAATTATGGCTGATTTATCAATTAGCTGGTTGAACACATGAAGCATCAACCCCACTGTTATACCTCCTACTAGTTTCTCCATTAGTTGGAACTAGTTTAACTGACTTTAACTCAATTAAATTGAATTAATAATACAACTCAAAATAAACTCAACCAGGGATCCTATAATGTAGGAAACACTATACATGACTCTAGTTAGACCCTCAACTAGAATTAACTGAGCCAACTAAGTCAAATTAACTTAGTTAATGAATACAAGTTGTCATGAGATGTGGAATTACAATTTTATTCCTAATTTAATTCAAGGACAAACTAAATCAGGATCTTTATTGATGTTATTTGTAACATTTCTTTTTTCTATTTTCAATACTCCCTCTCAACAAGAAAGAGTTTCACATCTATTCCAATCTAGTACCTTGGAATGTTCTACATGCAACACTTGTCACTATTGTTTTTGCTACTACAACATCTACAACTGAAAAGCATCCAACAATAAATAAACTGAATCAAACGTGTCTGCAACTATCTACTAGGAAAACTGTATGGTTACTAAGTCTGCTACTGAGCCTCCTGGCTGGAATTGCACTTGCATACTGCAACTGGGCAATTCGTATTGCCTGTGTCACTGCAAGTAGTTCTGCAACTGTCTCTCGGGTACTCACTGCAACTAGTTATGCAGTTGTCATTTGGATGATTTCTTTCACCTGCTGACACTGAATTTGTTACTATAATATTGTGGGTTCCTGTAGCAAAGGTGGTGGTCCCGTTGCAACAATCCATAATTTATCTAACTGATCTCCTTGTTGCAACTGCACTGGACCCTGCCCAAATTTTGACCTCCTTGGACTATTACTTCATATCACCCCACCTCACACTTGGAGGTATGTCTACATGTTCTCTCTCTACTCACTTGGCTCAAACTCTCCAACTATTGAAGTTCTCTAATTGATCCTCTTCATCATCATCCTCCTGGTCAGCCCAACTTCCAACTCGCTGAGGATTCCTCTTGAGAGCTAAATCATGCTCCCTCTCAACCAAAACATCTCTAATCCTTGCCTTTCTCTTCAAGGTTGTGCATGCCTCTTCCTCTAATGTGTAGAGGCTCTCGACCCTGAAACCAAACTTCTTGAGTATACATGAAGCGAGATGCTTGTGGTTGGCCTTGCCATCTTTGAAGACTACCTCATACCTATTGTCTTCAATCGTCAATTTATTTATTAGTTCAAGTTTCTTGGATTCACTTCTATGTCTCAATAACTCATTGAGGGTCTTCCACATAGCAATGTGAGTCTCTTTTTCATTTATTTTCAAGACTATGTGGTCTCCCACACCCTCTAGGATGATCCTCCTAGCTCTAGATACACACTTCTTCCAATCTGCTAGATTCTGAGCATCCACTGTTGCCAATTTCTGGATATCATTATCAATGAATTCCTTCAACCCATTATCTTCCAACACTGCCTTCATGCGGTCCTTCAAATCAACATCATTTGAGCTTCCCTCAAGGGCATACTCGAGTCTTAGTCCATAGAAATCCATCCTGTTGGCTCTGAAGAAATGATCATGCAAGTTTGATTTCTCCTGCAAAAGACAAACTTGTATTCTCGTCTTCTATAGCGATTTCACCTATGATACCATTTAGAAGTAGATTCAAACTACAGATTGTAATATGCTAAAACAATTGACTTGAATCTACTCTACTCATCAGCGAAAGCAATAGATGATCAATCAAATCACGAAGTATAAAAAGAGAAAGATTTCAATCACACATAACACAATAATTTTATGGGGAAATCCACAACTAAAATCCCCTATTATCTATATATTTCATTAATTAGAAAGTATGAGAAGATTACAATGCTTTTCTCAAGCCTGTGAAACCTCTGCATTATCTCTATCTATCATACAACTTCCTAGGCTAACTTTGGCCAACACTTAGCCAATTTCCTAGCCTTCCAAGCTCCTACTTCCTTACACTGTTCAATGAGGAATTAGGCGCTTATTTAATAGGAATATTCCTCCATTGGATTGTGCATTTCCTTTAGGTTCTTCCTCTAACTGCATGCACCATCTATATAATTCGGATAATTATACAACTGATAGTACACTGTCCCTGAACTCCAACCTCAACTAGGTAACTCGAATTTCCTGCATGCATAAGTTAATTATGTCTGATTTATCAGTAAAATAGTTGAGCACATGAAGCAACACCACATTGTTTGACCTCCTACTAGTTCCTCCATTAGTTGGAACTAGTTGAAATGACTTTAACTCAGTTAAACTAAATTAATTAATTACAACTCAAAATAAACTCAACCGGGGCCCCTATAATGTAGGAGGCACTTTACATGACTCTAGTTAGACCCTCAACTCGAATTAACTAAGTCAACTAAGTAAAATTAACTTAGTTAACTAATACAAGTTGTCATGAGATGTGGAATTACAATTTTATTCCTAATTTAATTAAAGGACAAATTAAATTAGGGTCTTTCTTGATGTTATTTGTAACATTTCTTTTTTCTTTTTTCAAAAACATTGAATATAGATAAAAGGGGGAGATGGAAATTTCCATGGATCTTATGGTACCTGGACTATGGCTAATTTAGATGAGCCAAATAGGTTAGATACAAAATTGACAAGAGTTGTTGATTTTTGTGCACAAGTAACCCAAGAGAGTTATATTATTGAATTCACTACAGAAGATAATTTATCCTTTTCCAAAGTTGAGGCTGTGTTTATGTATGAGTTGCAAGGAATGTTGCTAAGAAAATCCCCCTCTGGATTAATTTTTTGATGATTGAAGAAAATTTATTTCCGTTTCAAGTGCAAAATATGGAAACTTAAAACTTTAAATACTGGGGGTAGTATCTAGGGAGGTGATGTTTCCTCATTGCAGAAGATGAAGACGTTATTGCGATGGATGAAAATGAGTTGTAGAGGGATTGATATTTGAGGGCACAAAAGAGGAAACATATAACCGATGAATGGTGGGAGAAAACCTTATGTGACATACGAAGATGATAGAGAGAATTACATGAAATAGGGGAGGCGTGGAGTAGTCCAAGGTTGCGGGTAAGGGGATTAGATAGTTTGGAGTTATGGCAGATGGAGGGTAGTGATAGTGCAAGCTATAGCCAAATGGGAGGTGCCAGAGCCCCTACCTTGAAACATGGTAGCAAAAGTTCATATGTACCAGAAGGAGTAAATACACCAAATTGACTAGGGCCTAGAGTTGTAATAGTGAGCCAGGATGTCCCCCCTAATATAGAAATGCATTTTTTGATGAGAAAACTATTTTTTGAAGATGATGCATCCCATGTAAGTGATACTTCATTTCCCAACAACACATGTAGCACCTTCCCTGACCTCCCCCTAATACCTTATCAAGTTATTTCTCATTTTATTTCGAAGATAGATAAATTCATAAAAGTTTGGAAGGTTTATAGTGCATATATAACATGTATTTCTAGTGGTCAGAGTAGTTCTCGATTAGGTCATTTTGAGCATTCACAACCTATGTTGCAGCGTTTTATACTCATATCTCCTGGTAAATCTACAATGGATGGTAACATGGTAGGTTCATTGACTCAATACCCAAAATTTTCAGGATGAGTGAATGAAGATGTTGAACAACACTACTGTTTGTGCGAAGCATTTTGGACAGCTAGAAAAATGCCCGGTGCTACTAAGCTTATTGAGTTTTAGACTACCCTAAGAGAAAGGGTACCTAGGGGGTTTAGTAAATGGTCCGCTATGCATCAAAATACTACTATTGATGATGTTTAATGAGAAATTGTTGAGTTCAAGCTTCCACAAAAAATCAACAGGGATTGTCCGAGTTGTGGGATATTAGAAAATGTGAAGGGGAAATTGCATGGGAGATGATTCAACAATTCAAAGATGCTATTGGAAAATTATCCTATTGACCCAAACCACCAACAGGATTGGTTTATTAATGCCTTGTTTCCATTAACTCAGACACCTCTAACTTAGTAGAATATCAATACATTGCAAGATGCACTTGAACAAGCAACGTGGATTGAAGACATGGTAGCGTATTCACATGAGCATCGAGGAGAATCTATTTCCAATGATCCCTCCCTCATTGGATTATAACATCAACTTTCTTACTTGACTGAATAGTTAAAATATATGTATGCTTCACAACCTGTACATCTGTAGGCGTGGTGAACCAATTTCCACATTGAAGGACATCATGCTTGAAGTGATCAAGCTTGAGAGGTTCAAGAACATCCTCCATGCCTGGGGGTCCAAATCCACCCTTGTCTACTACTGGAGTTGTGTAAGTTGGCACAAATGGCTTATACCAAGGTTGCACTCAATTCCATGCTTTCCCCAATCAACAAAATGCATCTCCTACTAAATACTATGAAACATGTTGCATCTATGGTCACCCCCCTGTCTCTATCTGGTCATACTAAAATATTCAAATGTTCCAAATAATGTTTTATGTGAATTTTATGGGTCACTGAATCATCACATAGATCAATGTAGAGCTTTGGATGTTCTAGCTAACTAACTTGATTGCTCTACATTTAGAGTGAATGAAACTCCTTGAGGGCAAGGATTTGGAGGAACAAAGGGGGACATAACTAAAGGGAGAGGTTTGTTCCATTGCTATAACTATGATCAGGAAGGACATGTTTCTCGTGACTGTCCACTGCTTAGGAGGCCTTTGCATTCTTAATGCAGAGTAAACACTCATGCAACAAAGGATTTCCCTAAGTTGATCACTACGTGGGAGGAGCATAAACGATAAAGAGGAGAAAACTTAATTAATGCAGAGCCTCAAGAACCTGAGCCAGTCCCAATGTCAAATATTAATATAGTTACTAGAGGATTAAAGAGAACTGGAGAAAATTCGAGTGTCCCTAAACAACCAACGGAAATCAGACTTGCATAACCTAAGAGATCTTATGGCTCTAACCAGCAAAATGAATATTATAGGGATGTGACAATTTCTTTTAAGCAATTGACTCCACCCCATAACTCACTATTGGAATGACCAAAACAATCAAATTTTAGCAGCCCAAGGTTTTCACAAGACATGCCCCCACTTGTGATGGAATGGTTTAAATTATTTTTACAAATTATGAGTGATGAGTAGATGTCGAGACAATTGTGAAAGAAACTCAAGACTATTGCTAAAGACAAAGAGCTCTTGGAGGGACTTATCTCTGAAAATGTGCTTGAGAGGCACTCCAAATAGGTTTGACGAAATAAGAGAAGCACTGGAAGGGAATTTCATGTCAATGCTTAGATTGTAGGATTCCAAATCAAGGATTCTATGCTATATTTGGGCTCTGATGTTAACATCCTACCAAGGAAAACCTGGGAAGCCCTTGGGAAACCAAAAATGGCATTCTCCCCAATTTAGTTGTGTATTGCCAATCAATATTATGTTCTTCCCATTAGGAATTTGGAGTATGTTCAAGTGGATATTGCAAGGGTAGAAACATATGCATATTTTGAAGTGATAGATATTATGGGATATAAAGATCCCTATCCCGCATTGTTGGGGATATATTGGGTCTTTGAGAATGACATGTTATTGATCTAAAATGGGAGACAATGAGTTTTGAGCTGGGTGGATTTAGAGTGATTTATTGGTGTTTTAGCTACTGTAACACCCTCTAAAATTTTGGCATACACTCAATTTCGGAGCCTTCCCTAGTTTATATTGTGGCCACAAACATTAAATCTTATTTCATGAGCTCTCTTACAACACTTTGTTCCCTTTTGCATGTTAGATTAACTATAATCTTTTTGCATGTTTTGCTATCGGGTAATGTTTTCAAACCGATTCTGATGGTTTGAAAGGTCTTTATTTGTGTATATGAGTTGTTCTAACATTGTAAGTATTTTTCACACCCATACACAAAATCTTGAACACTATTGCACAAGTGTTGTCACGGTCGTCCTAAAGTCTATCTTAAGTGTCACACTTGTTTTATATTATTGTAAGGCAGTCACACAAATGGAAATGATTTATTTATGTGTTCCAATGATCAATGTTTCCATGTCGTCAAAATATGCTAAGTGTGTGATCACAGTCAAGGTTCATCACAATTCATCACTTATCCCAAACTTCTCCATTTTCGGAAAATCTTCCCAATCGAGAAACTTAGCTTCATTAGGCCCCAAATGAACTATGCATTGCATAGTATCAACCCTCTAAGTTATGAACTTGCTACTTGAAACTATGTAATGCGCCCTATCTCATAGGACTGCTACACTACACAATTCTTGTGTCTGACTCTCAACCTTGACCCCTAGAATTATGCAGTTATGCCTCCCAACCTACCTTGAACTGCGCACTTCACATATTCAATACTTAAGCTCTTCCCTTGGCTATTAAAACTTTGCAATGTATAGGAACCCAACATCCCTTGACATCCAAAACTGCGTAGTTTTCTTTCCCATTGTCCATCCCCTCATCTTGATCCCAATGTCTCTAGAAATTGCGCAGTCTTTTTTTTCAGGCCTCCTTGAGCTGCACACTGTGCAATCTCAGAGCTCAAGATATTACCCCTAACTGTTGGAATTGCACATTGCATAGTTACCAAGTCCCTCTTCCCAACTTGTCACTTGTCCCAAGTTCAGTTGATGGATCAAAATACACCATCTTAGTCTAGGGGTTTTTTAGATTGATGTCATCTCATCAGGAGTGAATTGCAAGAATAGGTACACTATCATGTCATGGGAAGATGATGGAGAAGGAGAAGAAGGAGGGAAGCATGCCTAAAGACTCTCTTATAGTTGAACTCACAAGTTGATCAAATGAGAGAAAGAAAAGGGACACAAGTTTGCGACCACCATCCAAGACTAAAGATCATTGAATATTATGCATCACCAAGCCATGCAAAGGTGAAAAAAAAGCATATTAAAAAATACATCCAACACTTAGTAGCAACAATGACTTGAAACTGCCACATTATCAAGCAGTCCATGTCAGTAGTGTCATGTTATGTCATGTCATGAGTGGTCATATGCCACGTCACTATTGTGGACCATGTATATTTTATTCAAATGTATTGTAAAGTGGAAGTCCAAAGGAAACACATGGAATGTAAAGAGTCATGCAAGTTGCAAAGTCATAGGAAGTCAAATAGTGATGAGGGTAGTCAAAGAGTCACACTTGGTTATATATACTCCCTCATTGTATGAGCAAAGGACTTTTCACCTCGGATCCTCCTACAAGGCATTAGAGAGATCATCTAGTTCTTTGAGGAGAAAGGAGTGGCTCCAATGCTCCACTATTGGGGCTAGTGATGTACATTGTAAACATGTGTCTTGGAACTTTTACTTAATAACAAAAGCCTTCAAGGCCAACATGTTCTTCATGCATGGACTATGAATGTTTTTGAGATTATTCTGTAGATGTTTGTATTTCATGTTTTCTTTCACATGTGCTAAGATAGTTGAACTATTTCTGTTATTTTGGTACTTATCTTAATGAGAATGTGTTGTAATGGTTGTTATTGTTGTCCCATCCTTGTGGACTATTCTACAGGACATTATACATACCTTTCTTTGTTTGTTGGTTGTAACGAGTGTTGCATCCACTGTGGACTATTTTGCTGGGTGTTAGACTAACTCTTCTGGTTCATGTGTGTCTCTTCTTGGGTGGTACTATTACCTCCCACTTAGAGACTCACTTTTCTCCCCCCTCCGTAGTAGAATAACCTTGACACAATTGCAAATGAACACTCACCATGCATACTTCCTTGCTTTTTGAAGATATCCTTGTACCCCTCTCTCTTGCTAACAGTGAGAGCCAAGGAAAATATTTAAGAATGTAGCAAATGGGCCTTTAAACTGGATGGGACTCCTACACTAAATGGTGTGAGGTCTAATTGGAACTTTACATTGGGGAGATACCCTAAATGTTGGTGAATCCAACACCATCAACATTTCTGGCTCTAGAAGAAGGGAAACCAATATTTTATGGTTGATAAACCCACTGACCCCATCATCCCATTTTCTAGTCAAGACAACAACGTTCATTGCGCCTCCCCTAGTCAATATTTTGAAGTTGATGACTCTTCTCAGCACAAGTTTGAACGTGAAATTATGTATAACCAAATTTAGGACATTCGCCCTATAACTTGTCAATTTGGAAAAGTTGTTGGATTGATCTCGTGAGTAATCAATCTACCATATTCTCTGAATAAGAACAAGACCACCCCCACATGAGTAGTAGTTTCTACTCTTGCAGACATGGTTCTTGCCACTCTTGAAGAATTAGCAGACTTTGTGGAAAAACAAGAAGAGCCTCCACTCTTTCACGGTGGTGACAGAGACAACATTCTACTCTCGAACACAACTTTTTTCGAGTCAGGCGGAGAAGAGGAAGAGGAAGAAGAGCCATCAAATTCTGAAAAAGAAGAGGAAGAGGAAGAAGAGCCATCAAATTCTTACAAAGAAGAGGAGGAAAATGAAGAAGAAGACATGGTAGACCAAAATTTGGACAGGATAAATCACGACTCACTCGCACTACTGGTTGTTCTACACAAGATTCCAAGGAATTCAGAGAAAAAATTAATGAAGTATGACCCTAATATAATAGCCAAGGCTGAAGACCATCTGGACAACTTTTACCCACATCTGCAAGCACTTGAATTACATTATGGTGATGTTGCATGTAGACTTTTCCCATGTACCTTGGATGGTATAACAACTGTATGGTATCACACCCTTCCTCCAAGATCCACATAATTGGAGGGGGTTTAAGAAGATCTTACTTGAAGAAATTGTTGATGATAGACCCTTGTGATGTTATTGAAAGAACTGGGTAATATTAAGATGGAGCAAAAGGAAAAAGTGAAATATTTTAATCATAGGCTTAATCACATGTTGAAAAAATTTCTGGAAAACACGAAACCTCATGACTCCATCACAATAAATTACTACACTTCTGCCTTGCTAGCATGCATTGCATGGTTTGTGAAGTGAACTATAAAACACACACTAATAGAAAATTATGAAGAGGCTATTGTTGCTAAGAATGACTTGCACACAATGAGAGTCATTTCAAACAATGAACCAATAAAAGAATCCAAGGATATTGGTAAAAGGTCTTAGGCCTTCGTGAGTAGGGCCAAATAAAAAGAACCATATTGTTTTGAAAGCTTGACCCATCTTGTCAAGTCTCTAATGAATGAAATGGAAAAGCTCAAACAGAGGTCAAGAGAAACCACCATGAGTAGCAAGCCTCCTAGATTCAATCTGTTAAGAAGGACTACAACTTCCTACAGAAACAACCACCAACCAAAAAGGTTTGTGCATAGCTCCAATGTTGTAATAAACATTGAACACTTGGGCATAGACAAATATTGTTCGAATCATCAATAATGTTATGAACCAACTCACAAAAAGATAGAAAAGATAGATCAATGACTTCAAAATCAGCCTTTTTGAGGGGGAAACCTCCTTTACATTACACAAATGAACAATTCTTAGATGATACAAATGACTAAACCTCCTTTCTATATATAGGAGTCAAAGGGGTCATAATATAATCAAAACCGATATAACAATAATAATATAAGGGCACAACAATAACAATAGTGGGCTTATGTGGGGCACACTAATAACAATATGGGGATAATAGGGGCACAATAATAATAATAAGGGCTACAATGACAATAGTAATGAGGGAATCACTAGTATTATAGGGACCTAACATGCCCCTCTCATTCAAAAAAGTGTTGTCCTCAATGCTTGGGTAGTTCTGGATGCTTCTGTATAAAATTCTCATCCTCCCATGTGGAATCTTCAGCAGGTAAGTTCTTCCACTTGATGAGATACTCCGAAATTGATCGATTTCATAGTTGTCGAGTTCTTGTTTTTATGACTGCTTTAGGTTCCAATATGATTTTTCCTTCCTCATCAAGTTTTGGAAATATTGTTTGAACTGGGAGCTTGCCACCTATAACCTTTTTTAAACATGAAACATGAAAAACTGTGTGCACTCAGGAAGTTGCAAGAAGCTCCAATTTGTACGCCATAGTACCAATCTTTTACAAAACCTTGTATGGACCATAATACTTCGGTGATAATTTATTATCCTTCTTAGCTTGCTTGAGGGACATTTGTTTATATGGTTGTAGTAGTAGGAATACCTAGTCACCTACATCAAAACTTCTTTTGCTGCGATGTTGATCTGCTTGTTGTTTCATTATATTCTGCGCCAAAGTGAGGTTATCCTTTAAGAGTTGGAGAACTCATTGTTGATGCTCGATGTGATCTTCCACTGCTTGAACCTTAGAATTTTATCTTAAATATAATGTGATGGATGGTGGATGATATCCATAAAGTGCCATAAATGGGGTCATTTTTGTTGTAGTATGGAAGGAATTGTTATACCACCATTCATAGGGCTATTAGGAGGTGTAGGAAAGCTTTTTTCTTTGCCTCTTCCTTTTGAGTGGTCATGGGAATGAGACTCATATTTTTCTTTATCTTGCTTGGAGCCTGATGAATCTTCATCCTTATGCTTTCTAAAGTCCCTATACATTTCTTCTATCATAGACTTTATAACTAGGAAACTTTCTATGAATTGAGGATTTGGCCCTATAGAACCTTCCTTTGACATTGTCTTTCGAGAATAGACTCTCCCAATTTTAGGATTAGTTTCCACCAACTCTCCTTCTCCTAATTTGAGCTTTGATAGTGAGCATTCATAGCTAAACCAACATAAGCTTGTCTAACCTTACAGCCTACAGCTCTAATACCACTTGATCTAATAATCACCCTATGAGTGACATCAGTTAAAGATTTATTTAAAAAAAAGGTATTACAAAATCATTTGCTGGTGTGTGTTCTGTGTTATTTAAGTAATGGATCGATAGATAGTCAATACACAGACATTTAAATGGAAAGACAACAGAGAAATACAGCAAGCAACCATAAAGACATAAGAAATTTTAATAAGGAGTTAACCCTATTCTCCAGGGCTACATCTTCTGTCCAGCTTCCAGTGGTGGCCTTGTTTTATTGTGTCTTTAAACAGATAATTACAATACAGGGACTCAATGTGAGTTCTCCTGAAGCAAGTTTTGCTTGGCAAGGTGGTTCTTGGATTCCCCAAGCCATTGGAGTACACAGTCTCTTCTTCCCACCAGCTCTGTGACCTTCTAGTCTACAGTGGTAAGAGCCCAATGTGGTGCTCAGCCCGGACAAATCCCTCTATGGGGTGGCTTGAATCTTTCAAGCTTGGTGGTGCTCAATGCTGCCGCTGCATCGACTCGGCCCTTTGTCTCTTCCTACTTTTCTCTTGCTTTATTGCCTTCTTCTCTGTGTATTCCATCCTCCTCTTACGATTCTGGTCTTTTTCCTTCATCTCTTGGACCTCACTCCGACTTGACTATGTATTCTATCTCTATTCATGGCTTTTAGCCATTCGTTTCCATGCATGTTTGGTTCCTCTTCCACCTTTGTTGATTCGCCTTCTGCAGCTGCGCTTGGAGTTCCTTGTTCGTCATCAGCATGAACGCTCAGGGAGTGGCCATGTGTCCTCATCTGAACAACGCCAGCCTGCTCGTCAGTTTGTTTCTTCGGTTACGTCATGGATGCATTCTTCCTCCACTGTGGCGGTAACACGGATTCCAAATCCCTGTAGAATGCGGCTTAATTCCCTATCGATTTCGCTTCCTCCATCGGGCACACTCTCAGTCGTCCAATCTGTGCTCCTCCAGATCCAATGTCATATGCATGTCCCGCGCGGTTGACTTGCTCGACCAATAATGTGCGATCAACGACGATTTGCTCTCACCTCCACCGCCACGTGTCGATCGTTGAGTGGGATCGCTCCGCTCTTCTCCAAAACCGTTTACCATTTGAGGGTACCCCGATCAATACTGTTGGTTTCCAGAGTGCGGGTCCCATCTTTTTCATTTTAGTGTGTTTCATTTCTCTGCCTATAGTTCTCCGGATCCCAATGCGACCAAGTGCTTAAGGCTCCTCCATTTCGGCCCTATTCGCCCAGCGAATCGCGCATAAAAAATCACCTCCTTTTCCCAATCCGGGGCTCCCAGGGGCTACTTTGACCTCCTGTGTAGTCTCCATGGGCCTCGGTCAACACGCTTTGACGGAGGTCCTCGTCGTTCAACGCTGGCTTCCATTGCCAGTAGTTCAGGGTGTTTTTGATCACTGTTTTTGGAATTTTTAGAGATTTGTCCCGACATGATACAATCATGGTTCTTTGCCAGTCTTTAATGGATCCAATTCGGATCACGGCCTTCCCACTGAAAGAGATTTTGGACCACCAAAATTTGGTTTTCTTCAAGCATCGACTAAGTGAGGAAACTGTTGTCTCACTTGCCTAATTTCAATCCACTTTGCACTGCTCGGCTTTGAACCTTTAAGCCCAATCCCGAGGTATTCCACTTGTCCACTGTGCATCGTCCTTACCTTCCTGTCCATCACTGTGTCTTCCTGTAATTCATTAAGATATTCAGGTAGCAGGTCATCAATAGAAGGTAATTGACTCTGCTCTTCAGGGTCCTCAACCATTGAAGGTTCAAACAACCTCAAGAAATCTGCATTTACGACTGAGTAGATGTGCATGTAAGCTGGTAGATCAAGGCGAAAAACATTTTCACCAATCTTCTCAAGTATCCTGAAGGGTCCATACCTGATAGGTCTTATCATTTTACTTTCACCTTGCATCCTGTCCTTGCTGATATACAGCCAGACTTGGTCCCAACTTAAAAGCTATGCTCCATCCGATGCTTGTTGTGCCTAGCCTTGTACTTGGCCTGGCTCTTTTCCAGTTGTTCCTGTACTGCCTGGTGGATCTCCTGGATTTGTTCAATGAACCTAGTTTCCTTGTCCACATCACTGTGTCTATCAACCATGGTATCTTTACCAAAGACAAAATCCAAAGGAGACTTTGGTATGAAACCAAAACAAGTCTCAAAAGGAGATCTCTGTGTAGAAGAGTGTTTGGCTCTATTGTAAGCATGATGCACATAACAGAACTGTTTATCCCAGAGCTTAGGATGTTTGCTGCAATATCCTCTCAGTAACTGGATCACCGTCTTGTTAACTACTTCTATCTGGCCATCTGTTTGTGGATGAAAAGCTTAAATTTTCTTTAGTTTGGTGTCCATTAGTTCCCACAGACTTGACCAAAACTTCCCCACAAATCGGGTGTCTCGATCAGATACAATAGAAGTGGGTAATCCAAAATGAACCCATACATGTTCAAAGAACAATTTTCCAGTTTGTTCAGCTGTAATCTATTTACTACAGGGTATCAAAATACACATTTTGCTGAACCTATCCACAACAACATATAGATAACCATGACCTTTCCTAGATTTAGGCAGTCCTCCAACAAAATACATGGAAATGCTTTCCCAAGGGTGAGAAGGAACTGGCAATGGAGTGTACAAGCCTAGTTTTCTGTTGTTGGCTTTGCTTTTCACACACATAGCACACCCCTTTACATATCTAGAAATTGTCTCACTCATTCTCAGCCAATAGCAGAACCTTTGTAGTTGTGCAACTATTTTACTTACCCCAAAGTGACCTGATATTAGAGAAGTGTGTGCTTCCCTAATTATCTTTACTCTCTCAGTTTGTGGAATGCTGAGTTTCCCACAATGATATAAGAGTCGGTCCTTCATGTGATAGCCCAATTCTTCTATTCTTTTGCCTTGACTCAAAGTTGCATATAAATATTTAAAGTCCATATCCTGAGCATACTGTTCTATGTGGCTTTCATGCAGCACAAAATTATGCTTAAGTATGGTATATGCATTTATAACGGGTCTAGATAACATGTCTGCAACCTTGTTATGTATGCCCTTTTTATATCTGATGACTAAACGAAACTGTTGTAGAAAACCCATCCATATGTAATGTCTTGATTGCTGCAACTTAGTTTGGGAGTGTAGGTATTCAAGTGGCTGATGATCAGTATGTATTACTGTTTCTTTGCCCATTAAGTAATGTTTCCACTTTTTCACACTCTGAACTAATGCATACCATTCTTTATCATATGTAGGATAGTTAACTACTGTAGGATCAAAAGTCTCAGAATGATAACATATGGGTTTACCGTGCTGTGTCAACACTTCTCCCATGGCATGGTCACTGGCATCAGTTTGGATCTCAAATGGTCTTTGTAGATCTGGCAGTGCTAGTACCAGTGCTGTACTAATCTTTTCTTTGAAGGTGTCGAAAGCTTTCTGCTGTTTTTCTCCCCACTGAAACACCTTGTAAAATCTTGTCAAGGCATGTAAGGGAGCTACAATTGAGGAAAATTTTGAAATGAACTTCCTCCAATATTGTGCTACTCCTAAGATGCTTCTCACTTCTATAGCAAACTTGGTTTAGGCCAGTTTACAATGACTGCCACTTTAGAGGGATCTATTTTTTATTTACCTCCCCCTACTATGTGACACAAATAATTTAGAGAGGTTTTGCCAAATTCACATTTGAGAGTTTAATATAAATTTTTTCTCTTTTCAAAACATCTAATGTCTGCTTAACATGCCTTAAATGTTCTTCCCACATTTTACTAAAAATCAGAATGTCATCCAGATACACAATAACAAAATCATCAAGAAAAGGTCTGAGTACATCATTCATTAATCTCATGAAAGTAGCAAGGGCATTGGTCAAACCATAAGGCATAGCCATCCATTCATACAATCCCTGCTTTGTTTTGAAAGCAATCTTCCATTCATCTTGCTCTGCAACTCTGACCTGATGGTATCCACTGTGCAAATCCAACTTGGTGAAATAAACAGCTTCCTTTAGTTGATCCAAAAGATCATCTATGCGAGGAAGGGGATAACAATTTTTTATTGTTATCTTATTCAGTGCTCGGTAGTCAATGCACATTCTCCAGGAACCATCTTTCTTTCTCACCAAAATGATTGGTGACCCACATGGTGATGTGCTAGGCCTGATGAACCCTTTCTCAAGCAACTCCTGTACCTACCTCTTGATTTCAGCATTCTCTAAAGCAGACAACCTGTACATCCCAATGTTAGGCAATGGAACATCTCGCTGCAAAATAATATCATGTACTATCCCCTTTTTGGGTGGCAAACCTTTAGGTTCTTGGAACAAGACATCATATTCTGAAACAATCTTTTCTATATCAGCTTGTTGATTAGCATTAAAACCCTCAAATACATTGGTTTTATCAGGTTTCTTTTCCTTTACAACCATTAGTGGGAACTGTTTGCATGAATTTATCATTCTTTTCATCTGTCTTGAGTTTATGAGAGTATAATTATTCTTGAGCTTATGAGATCTTACAATGGATTCGATTCCACCTTTAACAAGTAGATACTTGTTCTCAGCTCTATAGAAAATAGCCTTTCTATCATACAAGTAAGGACTTCCTAAAAAAGTATCCACATATATCTAAAGGAAATTACATCTAACTCAACCTTCATCTAACAAATGCTACTCCAAAGAAAACTTGAAGTTTGCAATGTATACGTCCCACTTGTATTGTGCCTTTTAATCATGCGCCATTCCTAATGGGTATGGTTTATTTAATGAGGCTGTAGTTCTTACAATTTCCTTCAGAAATTAAGATTTACTTGTGAGCCACTATCAAACAAAGTAATCAAATCTTTTGATTTTTGGAAACAGACTCGAATATGGAAAAGCTCATGTCTTTTTCTCTCATGTTCTTCATCAATAACAGATTGAGCAGAATTACTAGTAGATGCTTCAGAATTCTTACCTTTTATACCTATGGCTGTAATGATTGTTTCATCTCCTGAGTTTGACCCCAAATCTTTCTGAATATCTACAACAATCTTCTTCCTCTTGCCCTCGAACTTATTAGGTCTTAGCTCTAGATGCAGAATCCAACAGTGATCATCATCATGCCCATCCTTTCTACAGTGAGTGCATGAAGATTTACTTTTCTGTGCAGTGTTAGCCTTCCTTGCTTTCCACTTCTGCTTTCTTTTCTCCTTTCTCTTTCTTACAGTGGGTTGGGATGGTCCCCCAACTTTTGGATTTCCATTCTTTCCTCTAGCTTCTAGACGATTAGCTTGTACAGATACCTCATCTATACTAGTGGGATTAAACATGAGGATGGTATGCCTCATGTAGATGTGTAGACCACCAATGTACTTCAAAAGAGTTTCTGGTGAGTCTAATGAGATAACCAACATCAATGCTCTCTTTCTAAACTCTTGAGTATACCCTTGTAGACTTTGCCCTTTCAACTGCCGAAGAGTTTGCCAACTCATCATGGCTTGTTGCATGTAGGCCAATGGATAGAATTGCTTTTTGATTGCAGCAACAAATTCACTCTAGATAGAGATGGTCTTAGCATGCTTCTTAATATCAGCTTGGGTTCTACCTTCCCACCAAACTAAGGTAGTGCCTCCTAGGCGTAAGCTTTCCAGTTGAATCTTACTCTTGTCTAAGTCTATGTTCTGTACCCTGCAATACACATCAATTTGTCTAATCCAATTGTCCAACTTTTCAGCATTTAGCTCTCCATCATATATAGGCAAATCAAATTTAACATCTAGTTTAATCAAAGATGCTTTCTTATTATGCACAGGGCTATTAGGAGGTGTAGGAAAGCTTTCTTCTTTCCCTCTTCCTTTTGAGTGGTCATGGGAATGAGACTCATCTTTTTCTTTATCTTGCTTCGAGCCTGATGAATCTTCATCCTTACGCTTTCTAAAGTCCCTATACATTTCTTCTACCATAGACTTTATAACTAGGAAACTTTCTATGAATTGAGGATCTGGCCCTATAAAACCTTCCTCTGACATTGTCTTTCGAGAATAGACTCTCCCAATTTCAGGATTAGTTTCCACCAACTCTCCTTCTCCTAATTTGAGCTTTGATCTAGTGAGCATCCACAGCTAAACCAACACAAGCTTGTCTAACCTTACAGCCTACAGCTCTGATACCACTTGATTTGATAATCACCC
Source organism: Pinus taeda (assembly GCA_000404065.3). Lineage (NCBI taxonomy): Eukaryota > Viridiplantae > Streptophyta > Pinopsida > Pinales > Pinaceae > Pinus > Pinus taeda. Next base: position 395,479 of record APFE030385341.1, read on the forward strand.
TATGATTGACATCCGTTAAAGATTTATTTAACAAAAAGGTATTATAGACTCATTTGCTGGTGTGTGTTCTGTGTTATTTAAGCAACAGATCGATCAGATTGCCAATACACAAACATTTAAATGGAAAGACAACAGAGATACAACAAGAAACCATAAAAACAAAAGCAATTTTAACAAGGACTTCACCCTATTCTCTAGGGCTACATCTCCGGTCCAGCTTTCAGTGGTGGCCTTGTTTTATTGTGTCTTTAAACAGAGAATTACAGTACAGGGACTCGATGTGAGTTTTCCTAAAGCAGGTTTTGCTTGGCAAGGTGGTTCTTTGATTCCTCAAGCCACTGGAGTACACAGCCTCTTCTTCCCACCAGCTCTGTGACCTTCTGGTCTATAGTGGTAAGAGCCCAATGTGGTGCTTAGCCCGGAAAAATCCCTCTATGGGGTGGCTCGAATCTCTCAGGCTCGGTGGTTCTCGATGCTTCCACTACGTTAGCTCAACCCTCTGTCTCTTCCTACTTTTCTCTTGCTTTACTGCCTTCTTCTCTATATATTCCATCCTCCTCTCAGGTTTCTGGTATTTTTCCTTCATCTCTCGGACCTCACTTCGACTTAACTGTGTATTCTCTCTCTATTCATGGCTTTTAGCCATTCGTTTCCATGTTATGAAACCAGCTCAAGAAAATATAGAAAAGATAGATCAACGCCTTAGAATTCAACCTCTTCAAGGAGGCAACCTCCTTTACATTACATAAATGAACAATTCTTGGATGATACAAATGAAAAGACCTTCTTTCTATATATAGGAGTCTAAGGGGTCATAACATAATCAAAACCTACATAACAATAATAATATAAGGGCCCAATAATAACAATAGTGGGCTTCTATGGGGCACAATAGTAACAATATGGGCACAATAGGGGCACAACAATATTAATAAGGGGTACAACTACAATAGTAATGGGGTAATAACTAGTATTATGGGGATCCAACATGCCCCTCTCCTTCAAAAAAAGTGTTGTCCTCAATGCTTGAGTAGTTCTGGATGCTTCTGTATAAAATTCTCATCCTCCCATGTGGAATCTTCAGCAGATAAGTTCTTCCACT
>APFE030385341.1:408163-469132 GCA_000404065.3 Pinus taeda
TTTGGCCAAATCCTCTTTGACTGAGCATGGTACTTGATTGGGGACTCCCAGCCCAAATTTCAAGAAATTTGGAGAAAGTTTTGTCATTTGTGAATTTTTTGTGCCAAACACAGGTTTTTCCCATTAACGGGTCTCACCCCCCGTGAGACCCTTCGTCCCGGCAACTCCATTTTGAAAAAACTCAGCATTTCCAGATTTTTCATGCAAAGTTACATATGCTCATGGATGTACTTGAGATTTTGTGAAGTTTTGGACCTCCAGAAAGTCAAAAAACATGCAAAATTTGACTTTCTGCCACCTTTTTGAACTGCAGAAAGCTGTCTTGGGAGAATTGATTTTTGACAGGGAAAATGAACTCCAAATCCAAAAATTCCAGTTGGGTTGGAAATTATACTCACATACCTTTCCAACAAGCCTACTCTTTCCCAATGTGACCACCTACAAGTGCCCAAAACATGGCTCCAAAGGGGCGTGACCCGTCAGGCAGGGGGGCGCGACCCGTCAAGCAAATTTTCTCAAAATTTCACTGTAAAGCTCAGAAAAACGTAGATTTGACCATGTTTTACTTTTTGGGGTGGATTATTATCCTATTTGATGTAATTAATGTACTTTTATGACACTTTTACTCTTATGTATATCTTCTAGAAGATTCATTCATGAAATAGGTGAAAATTAAATGAATGAATTGGTTTCCTAGCTTATAGAGGCAAGTTGTTTTGACTGCCTAGATTTTAGTGCTAAGTTTAGAAGTGGTTGAAACAACTCCTAGAAGGATGAGCTCGACCCCTAGAGGAAAGGAAAGGTGTTAGCTTTCCTATATTATGTATTTTCTTAGTCATTTTCAAGGGTTGGAAGGTTGGACTCTTGAGGGAGAAGCCATCATTGTATTATTTCACTGTATCTTTGCAATTTTTGGCTAAGGAAGACCATGGTTTTGCAGTCCTCTTTGGGATTCTTGTGGACTCATGTGTTGATGGTGTGTTTCTCAGTGTTCTTGTAAGCTTTGTTATGTGATTCATTTCCTTTCTTTACTTCTGCACATTAAACAAATGAAGTGTTAAAGTAAGAATTCATGCTTGCCATGCTCTGCTTTTAAATTTGTTTAATTTCAATGTTTTCTACTGTCTAAAGAGAATTCAAAGTTATTGTTTTCTCTCTTTAGCTCTATTTCTTTCATTCCTGACCATCCACTTCAGTTAAAGGCATTAACACTGTCTCCTACCTCGCCCCAAAGAACCCCCTGCAGAAACTGTGTCCCATCCCCGCACCCAAAATTGCCATCCCCTCAATTTGCCACCAAAAACCCAAAAACCCCAAAATCAATCTTTTTGATCAGTTTACTAGCCTAATATCAGTGTTACCTTATTGGTCATCTCATCTATTGGAGATTTTACTGAGATTGACCGGAGAGATCCTTCTCCTGCCCCGTAGGGCTAGCTACGAGGCTAAATGGTTTGATGTTGCCTTGAGGTTTGCCTTTTTCAGCCTGAGGTGAAATTTCAAGTGCTAACACTATCTATGTTCAGCCTAAGGTTGTTAGTGCTGAAACCTTCCATATGAAGCCACATCCTTTCAAAGTTTCTAAAGAAGCCTTTCAGAATGAGGTCCTCTCTTGACCAGGAGTCCATTGTGAAATCCAGGATAGCAAGAATATTTATTCGTTTGAAGGAATGTTGTCGCAGTCCTTGTTAACTTCTTGGTTGTCAAAACATTGATAGTATCAGAGGAGACGAGTTTGACTTGCGGCACAAGAAGAAGAAGCACATGAAGAGGAACCAAAACAAAAATAGAAGTAAAGCTCTGATAGGGGATTGACTCGACGAAGATTCATTAGACTGTGGTTAGGGCCTATTGTGTCCTTCGATTTTGGGAAAGAAAATTTGGAAAAATTTGACCATGTTTTGACTGGAAAATAGTTGATTGCCAAAGATAGGAAAATGAATAAGTCAAGAACATCTAGATGCCAAATATGATGGGAAAAGGGAACAAAAAGAGAATTTAAGGAAGAGTTCATAGAGACCACCAAAGAAAGATAAACACACTAAATAGCAGTCAAGGTGGAGTTTGTAGAAACTGCCAAAGAAGAATGGGCTCGTTGGAGTTTGAAGGAATCCGAGGCAACAATGGAAAAACAAAACGAGCGAGACCATGAAGGAGAATTTATAAAAGCCAAAGGGAAGATAGTAGAAGAAGAACATTTGGGAGTCCATTCTGAAATGTGGTCACTGTGTTGTTGAAGAACTCCATGTTGTTCGCAATATCTCTCTCTGAATTGTATGTTGTAATTTGGTCCAATAGTGGTCGGAATTATTGCTTATGAAAAAGCTTGAAGAGATGTAATGATGTAATGATCTGTTTTCTAATGAAAGGGAGCTGTGGGAACTCTTTGTGTGTTTGATCTATAATGAAATATTTGGCCCCTTTTAAAATTTTAAGTATAAGCTAGAATGCGTTATGTTGTTTATATTGATGTTGCAGATTTGTTATTTCTGTGTAATAGGTGATTGTTGATGAAAGGCTTGTTATATGACTGCATGAAATGAAGTATCTTTTATGTTTGTCTTTGATGCCATGATGTGATCCCTTATCTTTCTAAGTCTCAGAACACCTCAGGTGGGACACCTCTTTTCTTCTTAAGTGAGGTGAAAATGTTGACACAATGCTAGATTACAATGAGCTCTTTTGTTAGCAACATGTGTCTGAACCCAGGGTCTCCCTCTGTTAAAATTTTAAGCCAACACCAACTTTGTCAATGGATTTATGTCAGGATTCATTAATTTCTATGATTTTGTCCATCCTAGATTGTATAACATTTTGTTGGTCAATGAATTCCTTGAGGCACTCCAATATTGACAATTGCAATTTGATGGAAATTTTTTCTTTGTCTCCATCACAAGCTAGAAATAGTTGAAGCTTGTGGGATCTTTTATAGTTGCCTGGTTAACCCATAAAGCATATTTAATCTTATTATCACAACTTCTCATATTTTCACTATTTGTCCTTTTAATAATCATCATGAGGTACTTATTGCTTGACTTGGCTTGGCCACTTCCTTGGGGACAATAATTAGAAGAATGTGCTAACACAATGCCATACTAATAACACATGGATTAAAGAGCCATGTAGATGAATGCCTTGTCATTATTGGTGACAATTTTAGAAGGGACCCAAATTGTTTTGATACTTATATCTTTAAGGAAAAAAATCACTACTTGATCATTCACTTTCTTAGTGGGAATGGCCTCAACCCATTTAGTCAGATAATTAGTAGTAGTGAGGATCCATTTGTGACCATTACAAAATTTGCTTTGAACTCTCCTATAAAATCAAGGCCCCATTATTATAATGGAGATTCAATGACAACACTTTTCAGTGGGAGGTAGGTAATTGTTATTCTCCCATGTACAATTGGCATGGTTGGCAGGTCCTAGAAGGATTTGAAGTGTCAACAAAAATAGTGAGCCAACAGTAACCCACCCTTAGTATTTTGTGTGCAGTAGTCATAATAGCATAATGAACAACACAAAATGCTATGTGAAATTATTTAATAATTTTCTCATCTTTATATTTGTTTATGCACTAGAGGATCGCTCCATTAGGGCTCATCCAACCAATACTATCTTGAGTCAAACAATATTTGGTAGCCTTTAGTATGAGATCTTTCCTTTTGTGATTTATCAATCTAGGAGGGGCCGACAATTTTCTAAGATAATATATCACATTAGAATACCATTAATCTCCCTATAATTTTATGTGTGTAGCACAAATTGGTTCCCCCTCACCAATTTAGAAAGACTGATCATTTTCTTTGGTTAGAATTTCTATGAGGCCTTGGCTTTTGATGATATTCTTAGGTTGAATTTCCAAATCATATTCTTTGATTTTAGAGACCTATTTTCCCCTTGATCACAAACAATCATTCCAATTCAACACATCTTTCACAGTGGGGTAGGGAACAAAATAATTGATATTGTTATATCCTACATATGTTCCCAAGCATTTTAGGGACTTGACTAGAGCATAAGCTTGCTTTTTAGTAAGACTATATCTAACTTCAACATTGTGCAAGCATTTGCTCATGAATTCTATTGGTTTCTCATTCCCTTCATCATCCTTTTTGCATTAATACTCTAGAAATTGTATATTTAGAGGCAGACGTGTAAATAATAAAATATTTGGAATAATGAGGGCTTATTAATATGTAGGCTGATACTATTCTTTGCTTAATTTACTCAAAATATTTATCCCTTTTCACCCTAAGTATATGGAACATATTTCTTCAACAAATAATTCATGGGTTTAAATACTTAAACAAAGTTTGGGATGAAACTTCTTATGAAGTTGATTTTTTCAAAGCATGACCTCAAGGCCTTCTTGTCCTTGGGGGGAGCAATATTCTTGACTGACCCAATTACTTTAGGATCAATGCTAATTCACTCCTTAGAAACAATGTGTCCTAACAATTTACTTTGATCAACTCCAAAGATCAACTTTTTGGGGTTCAATGGTATGTTATACTTCCTACACCTCTCGAACACTTTCGTTACATGTCTAGAATGGTCATGTTTCTCCTTATAAGCCATGGTTAAGTCATTTTGATATATTTCCATAATATTACCGATAATATCATAGAAGAAAAATTCATTGCTCTTATTGAAGTGGAACCAACATGTTAGAGTCGGTCAAGTTATCCCTCCGTCAGAGATCAAAGCTCTTTTGCATTTCATGTTTAGGTGTCCCATCTGTTTTGATCAGTTGCATTTCGTTAGGCATGCCATAACTCTAATGGAGCGGTTTGTGTCATTCATTCCCCTCGTGCTTGGCACTGCTGGTTTAAAATAAATCTTCAAAGGTCATTTACAATCATGTTTTAAATTTTTAGGTCTTAGGTCTAGGGTTGAGTCAATTTTGTCTTGAAAAGTCTTAGAAGCCCAGCAGGCCAGAGGGATGTCTTCGATAGATCATCACTTCAATAATTTTCATCATTGTACAGTTGAATTAGGACTTCTCTTCAAAACTCTGTTTTGAAGACAAGTCGCCACCTCATTTTTGTAAAAATTGTAAAAATTTTCAGTTCTTCAATTGTTCAAGTGCAGCCTTGGTCTCCTCTGCCAAAGCATATCAGAGCTATCCCTGCAAAAAATTATCCGAGAAAATCATTATTTCAACTAATTTTAAAGGGGAAACCAAAAAGGTCAGAGCGTATTAATTTTGAAAAAGTGTCAACAACCAAACATAAGAAAATGGGTTTTGGGTTAAGCAAAAATAAAAGAGTATATATGAAGATATTTCTCCTCATTTGCAACCCATTCCACATTCCAAGAGCAGAGAGCATTGTTCTAAAGCGATTTTGCGAATTTGTGAGCAACTTGAGCCGTTTCCAGGGCGCGCGGCACATCAGTGGTGCGCGGTGTATCAGGCAACATTTTCCAGTGCAATTTAACACGCGCGCGATGCATTAGGAGCGCGCGGCACGTTGGGTGAGGCACGCGGCGCATAGGAGTTTATGCCTGAACTTGCCCAGAAACCACTGAAATCACCTCTTCTCACGCATTAAATCATAGGTAGGCTTACATCATGGCTTGTTCTTGGTTTTTGGATGGTTTATGTAAAATAATTATGCTATATTTTCCATGAAAAACCAAGTGTAAAAACCCTCCTTGTTCATAAATTTGCTATAAGGATTTAAGTGCCAACTTTGCTGTAGGGTTTTCAAAAATTACTGTTGCAAAGGTTTTCCTTTTCCCTTTGTTTCCCATCCCCTATTTTCACCAATATTTTTCCAATAATTCCTCATAAAAGCCCTACACTATCCTTCCTCAAAATCCTAATCCCTCCCTTCTACTACAAACATACAATCCCTACCTCATCCGAAAACCCTAAAATTTCAAGATTTCCCATGCCCCTTCCTTTCCCTAATTTCCTTGTTTTATTTCCATTGTTCCCATTTCCCTAATGTTTTCCCTCTCCTAACAATTTCCTTGTACATTTATGTCCCCTTGGTCACAACATTTTGAGAAAAAGAAAAAGGTCTACAGTCATTTTTGTACACAATTCTATATCAACATATATATATTCCAGCTACCTTGTTTTCAAAGAACATGTCAGAGACCGAGTCAGTATATGAGTAGGATTATGATAGTGACTCTACACTAGAGGTCAATGTGCCTAATGTGCCACGGAGGTATCACAAAGGCAAAAGTGGACAACATGTTAGGGAGGAGCCTACTTCTTTGGCTCAATTGCAAGCTTGCCCACTTGCAATGGATTGTTTTCGGCGCCAAGCATGTTACCAATATTGTGAGATGATCTCACAAACTCAGCATCATTGAGAGCTGGTCTGTCTATTTGTCCTTAACCTATAGGATGGTCATGTAAACCTTGCCGGAGTGGATTTCACTTTGTCACCCGACACTATTGCTCAAGCCACCGAGATACCAAATGTGGGGGAGGAATGGAGTAAATGCCAGATGCTGGACAGGTATTACTATGAGCCATATATCAAGCCCGGATATATCAGACACTTGAGCGCAGCCTTTCCTTTCAGATTCCTGAAAGATGAGTTTGCACCATTGATGAAACTCATCATTCGGTATTTCAGCTGTGAGGGCAGATTCTCACGTCTCTATGCGTACCATGTTCGTTTGTTGATGCATTTCACATGGGTACATATGATGAACATTCCCTTTTTTTATGTGTTGAAACATAGAGAAGATGGTGCCTTTAGTACAGAGGAAGACCCCGACACATCAGCACAGGAGCATATATCACTATGCATTGATCAAAATCATAGTGATGCATCTGTTGGCACAACAGGGTATTGCTTGGGAGGATTTCATCTCCCGTGATTTCTTTTCCGCACTACAACCTCCTCCAGAGATAGTTCGTGATGAGAGAGGGCCTTCACAGTAGTTTGAAATTCCTGAGACCGAGCATGTTGATGCTCCAGTATATGTGACATATCAAAAAGGCCCCAGGGCCTTATTTACAGCCGCACGACGAGTACTATCTCCACCCGGGCTGGAAGCGGTCTCGTTGACATCATCAGCAGAGCAATTATTATCTCCACATTATGTGGAAGGAGTCTCGCCTCCATCTTCAGCACAGGTACAGATTCAGGATGGGGGCAAGAGACCCATGGTTGATGAGGGTCCTTCAGGAGGTCAGGATATGGGTATCATTGATGTTGATGCTAGCTCGCCTAACTCGGAGTCAAGGAGATCATCCGAGAGCAAAGGGCCGAGAATGAGTCGTTGCAAAAGAAATTGGAGATGGCTAAATGGGTGATCAACTACTTAGAGCAGTGCAACAAATAGCTAGAAGAAGAGAATGAACTTTATGAGTTGCGAAAGATCTGGGAAGACCGGGAATTGGCTCGTAGGAGACCCGGTGATTTGACACCTATTGATCGGGAATCAATGCTCATCCGGGTGAACACTCATTTGGAGAAGTTGTTGGTGAAGGAAAATAGGGACAAAGACATGATTTGCCACATGAAGACTCACTATTGGGCTCGCATGCATGTTTGCAAAGCGAGAATAAAGATCCTCAAGAGGCGTTTGAGCAAAGTGCAAAAACAACGCAAAAGGCCTGATCCGCTTCGAGTTTTGGCCGAGGCTTCATTAGTTGAGCATGATACATGATTGAGGGTCTTCACTCCAAATTTGGGCAAATTTGGAGAAAATTTTGTCGTTTCAAAATTTTTGGCTTGCGAAAGAGGTTTTTTGGTTCTACGTGTAGCGCGCAGCGCGCGACCCATAGGATGGGGAGGTCCAAATCACATATGGATTATATTTTTGGATTTTTCATGATGAAATACACATGATCAGCCATTTCCAAGGCATTTCATCAAGTTTTCGGTGACCAAAAGGCTCAAAAACATCATGAAAATCACCTTTCTGCCACTTTTTGCACCACTAGGAAGTACTTATGGGAGAATCCACTTTTGGATGGTCAAATGGACACCAAATTTGAAAATTACACTTGGGTTAGAAAGTAGACATCCAGGGATTTCCAAAAAGACAACCTGAGCTCAATTTGGATGCTGGGAAGTGCCCCAAAAGCAGGTGGAAAGGCGCGCGACGCACAGGGTTTTTGGCACAGTTTTTGTCCTCAGCTCAGCAAATCAAGCTAGTTTGACCAGTTTTGACTTGTGATGGGATTTTTCACTCTTCTTGATGTAATTATTGGAACTTTATGTTTTTTTGACACTTATTTACCTATTCAAGATGATTCATTCATAAAATAGCAAAAATGTAATGAATGAATTGGTTTCGTAGCTTATAGAGGCAAGTTGTTTTGACTGCCTAGATTGTAGTGCTTAGTTTAGAATTGGTTGAAACAGCTCCTAGGATGATGATCTTGACCCCTAGATGGAAGGGAATGTGTTGGCTTGCCTATATTATGTATTTTATTATTCATTTTCAGGGTTGGACTCTTGGGAATAGCTTGACACTATATTGTACATATCTTATCTACATTTTGGCAAAGGAAAGACCAGGGTTTTGCAGCACTATTTGGGATTCATGTGGCTTTATGTTTTGATGGTGTGTTTCTCTCAGTACTTGTAAGTTGTTTATGTGTACCACTTTCCTTATTTAATCTTCTGTAATTAAACAAATGAAGTGTTAAGGTAGAATCCATGAACTTGCTATGCTCTGCCTTTAAATTTGTTTAATTTTCTATGTTTTCTTCAGTTTAAGGAGAATCCTTGAGACTTCCTTGCTCTCCTTAGCTCCTCACCAGTATTATCTATCCATCTCACTTGATTTAAGGCATCAAAACAATTGCCTATCTTTCCCCAAGTAGAACTCTGCAAAAGCTGTGCCTCATCCCCGCACCCAAAATTGCCTTTCCCTTGAATTCAACAAAACCTCAAAAACTCAATTTCATAGTCTTTGTACTTCATACCTAGCCTAAAATCAGTCATGAATTTAGTCATCTCGAGCCTCTTTGAGTACCTTTTGCCGAGATTGACCCGGAGAGAGCCCTCTCCTGTCCTCATAGGGCTAGCTACGAGGTTGAGCGTGGTTTGATGTAGCCTCGAGTTTTACCTTATTTCAGCCTAAGGTAGATTTGAGCGCTAACATAGTGGTGACCATACTGGGGAAGAAATATCAATTGTTTTCTTGCTTATGAGTTTGTTTCACAAGTCTTAGACGGAGTCTGAAGTCACGCCAGGTAGCTTTCGAAACGCTCTTGCTATGCATAAGCGGAAGTAGATAAATGCTGCTTCAGTCGATCTCCGGTTAGCTTGTGAAAACTTGATTCACAAATCACCCCAGTACTTTTGTTCGTTCTAGACCTTTGGATGATTGAGTGTAGCAAACGATTGGCTGAATTATTTTAGTTCTTTCGATCTTATAATAAACACACTAGCTTCAAAAATACATACACGAGCTAATCCAGATCCGAATCCACCTCCTATTTACGAAAATCCCAATTTGATTCGAAAAATCCTCTGTCAAGAAAGCTCGGCGACTCCTTTGGTTAAATCTCATTCATGTCCTGCAATTTTTGAATACCTTGAAGAACTTCCTTTCGACGAAAAGTTTGAATTGTCATTGTTTAAAACGAAGTCTGAAAACGCTCTTGATTCTATTGTTCCAAATCCTGACTTTGCTGTAGCTCTTGAATTTGAAAGGCACAATAAATTAATTGAAAATTTTATCTTGAGGCACCTTTAGACCGACATCCAAGCTGCCAATCTTGCTGAGTTCTTAGAAGCTGTATCTGCAAACATTGGATCCACTGTCACGGCATCTACCTCTAGAATTCCTACTGAACTGCCTTTCATTCCCACCATTCCTATGCAACCTATAATTACTTATTCCGAATCTGCAGCCAACTCCCCTCCTTCATCCCACTTTGCTTCTCCTCCGCATACACCTCCACATACTCCTCATACAGCAACTACACCTACACCACCAACAACACCTAGAGTAAATCCACCTAGAGCAATGGCTGCTCGTTTCGCACCTCTTGCTTTACCTCAGCAATTGCATGATATGCCCGCAGACTATCAGAGTAAGATTCCTTTATTTGATGGCACTCCTCAAAGTGTGTTCGCTCAGCAGCACATAGACAAAATGGCAAATTTTTGTGATTTATATGAGATTGATGAAGAGGATGTAACTATGCGATTGTTTGTGAAAACATTCGGAGGAGAAGTAAGAAAATGGTTCAGAGGCTTGGGAGCCGGAAGTATACCTACGTTGGTTGAACTTCAAAAACAATTTCTAGATCGTTGGGAACTCAGAAAGGATCCGCTTCAGATCAATGCCGAGTACAATAATATCAAACGCAATCATGGTGAGTCTGTCCAAGACTATATTATCAGGTTCAATACAGTTTATAATGTTATTCCGGATGATTTAAGACCATCTAGAAAATCAGCTCTTCTCAAATTCCCGGATGGATTTGATCCGGAGATGGCTTATTCACTACGAGATAGAGATCTGCCTACTTTAGAAGATATGCAAAAGAATGCTGTTAATGTTGAGGCAAATCTGAATGACAAAAGGGCATGGTTGAAGGCAGAGAAAAGAGTGACTATAAAGGAAGAATCTACATCAAAACCGCCTTGGCTTCGTGAGATGGAAAAAATGTTCAAAAGAATGAATCTTGACAAATCAGAACCGCAAATTCGTAATCCAAATTACCGTGGCTAGCAACAACCTCAGTTCAGAATTAAGCAGCGTGAACCAAGAGTACAAGAGCCAGCAGCCCAGCGACCGATGAAGACTCCTCTTTTGCAGAATTTTTTGAGTCAAGATTCAGATGAAGATGCTGATGTAGTAGGGGACCAAAACCACTTCTTTACTCCTGATGATCTGCCCATTTACATCATTGAAGAAGAAGAGTATGGAGAAAGTTCAGGCGCCTAGCAAGATGAAGATTTTATCTTAGCTAATGATGCAGATTTAGATGATTACCAAAGAGGATATTTGAATGCCTTGTCCACTCAACAGAAGCAATATTCATTGAGAAATCGAGATGTGCCCATCAGTCAATTCAGAAAAGAAAAGAATCTACAACACCAAAGACTGATTCACCGATACCACAGAAGAAAGGAAAGGAGACAATTGATTCCACAACTAGCAAGACATCAGCAGCAGAAAGGACAAATCAGGCAAGTATAATCAAAGATAGGAGAGAAGTTCCGGTCAAAGAAGTCAACAAAGCTTCAGCATTTAGTTTGGAAAATGAAATTTCCAAATTAAAGGTATTTATTCCTTTGACTGAAATCATGAAAAACAGCAGCTACCGAGGTCAAGTCTCTAAAATTTTGAATTTTGATCCCATGTTCGACACGGTCAACATTGAAGATGATCAGCTAGAATTGATTTTTGGGCCAGCATTGGATGGTGAGTCCCCTGATAGTGATGTTCCTCCCTTTTATATCAGTTTGAGATTGCATGAATATGTTTTGCACAATGCTATGTTCGATTCGGTGCTCGCACCAATTTGATGCCAAAGGCGATCATGGAGAAGCTGGGGTTAGACATTACAAGGAAATATCATGATTTGTATTCATTTGATTCCAGCCGTGTGAGATGTATCAGGCTCATCAAAGATTTGGTTGTTAGCTTAGACCAAATTCCAGCGAAAAATGTCTTGATGGATGTGGTTGTGGCAGACATTCCTCCACGTTTTGGTATGCTACTTTCAAGATCTTGGGGGGCTAGGTTGAAGGGTACTCTACAGTTAGACTTTTCTTATGCTACAATTCCAGTCTTTGGTCAAATGAGAAAGCTATATCGAGAGAAAAAGATGAAATACATGATAACCAGTAATGAGAAGCCAATCAATCATCCTATAAATTATGTACATACAGATTTGAAGTTGTTTGTTTTATTTGCTGATAGTTTTAATGATCTAGATAGTCAGTTAGTTCAGGCGGAAGACATACCAGAGATCACTGAAAATTTCAGAGAAGTTCTGCAAAAGGAAAGAGGAGAAAAACAAGCTATTATGGAGCAAACAGCTGAAGATAAGGGGCAGCAAACAGAAAAAACAGAGCTAACACAATTCCAACACTTGGAAGAAGATGGAGATGGTCTTTGGACCATGGATTTTGATGGCGCAGTAGGTAGTGATGGTGCTGGTATTGGTGTGTGGATTCGAAGTCCCTTTTCCACTCAAGACAAAGTTCCAAGCAAGGTGAGGGTGTGTTCCTATAAACTAGCATTTGATTGTTCAAATAATGAGGCGGAATATGAGGCTCTCATTGCTGGCCTAAATATTCTTAGAAAGTTGAAAGCGAAGAATATTGCGGCCTATGGTGATTCTGAGTTCGTAATAAAGCAAGTTAAGGGTAAGTTTCAAGCCAAGCATCCTCGTATGAGGGCATATCGAAATGCAGTCTTAGATATTTTGAAGTTATTTTCTAATCATACTTTGACATGTGTGCCTCACATACAAAATGGTGTTGCTGATGGACTTGCTAAGGCAGCAAGCAATTTAAAAATTCCAATGAATTCTAGCAACAAGTTTGAGATTCATGTAAAACACCATCCCACCGTTCCAGACAATCAGCGATGTTGGCAAGTTTTTCAAGATGATGAAGAGATCAATCAGTTTCTGCAAAATAAGGGTAAGTTCAAGGATACCTCAATAGATACTGAACATGATGATGGTAGTGATAATATACAAGTAAATCAAATGGACATGCTGCAACTTAAAGACAACATTATTCCTAAGGGATTGATTCCTTTAGAGGAGTTGTTTGATCAAGTTGATGTGGCCCGCAAACCGACATTGAGACCAACTAAAAAGGGTGTTGAAGAGGTAAACATTGGGACAGCTGAGAATCCCAAGAGGGTAAAGCTATCAAAGTCATTGTTACCAAAGGTAAAAGCCGACTATCTGAAATTGTTATCTTTGTTTTCTGATGTTTTTGCATGGGATTACTCAGATCTAAAAACATATGACACAAATATCATTCAACATACTATTCCTATTAAGCCAAATCAGAAGCCTTTTCGTCAAAAGTTGAGGAGAATCAATCTGAAGTTGCTGCCATCAATTGAGAAAGAGGTAAACAGATTGTATAAGTCATGAATCATTGTGCCTATCCTATTTTCAGATTGGATATCAAACTTGGTGCCCGTGAGGAAGAAAACAGGTGAGATCCGTTTATGTATTGACTTCAGAAATTTGAATAAGGTGTCCTTAAAAGACAATTATCCGCTGCCCAAAATGGACCATATATTGCAGCAAGTAGTTGGAGCATCAAGGATGTCACTACTCAACGACTATTCCGGATACAATCCGATTTTAGTGCATGAAGATGACCGTGACAAGACAACGTTCACCACTCCATGGGGAAAATTTCATTATGCAAAGATGCCATTTGGTTTGAAAAATGCAGGAGCCACCTTTTAGCGTGCAATGGACATGGCTTTCGCCAATGAGAAAGATGTATTTTTAGTTGTTAACCTTGATGAATTAACTGTGTTTTCAAATTCTGATGAGGAACATTTGTATCATTTGAAAATTGTTTTCCAAAAGTGCAGAAAATATGGCATTTCACTGAATCCAAAAAAGAGTCTTTTTGCCATGGATGAGGGAAAACTTCTTGGCCATATCATATCTAAAGATTGCATCCGTGTTGATCCTGCACGTGTTGAAGCCATTCAGCAAATTGAACAGCCCCGGAATAAGAAAGAAATACAGTCCTTCAATGGTAAACTCAATTTTCTGCGTCGCTTCATTCCAAATCTAGCAGAGCACCTTAGAGAAATCACAAGCATGCTTAAGAAGGACAGTCAGGTAAAGTGGACTGAAGAGGTGGTGAAATCATTTAATTTAGTGAAGTTAGCTCTTTCTTCAGCTCCTATTTTGATTAGCCCAGACTACACTCAGGATTTTATTTTGTTTTCATTTGCTTCTGAGCATACGTTGGCAGTTGTATTAATGCAGAAGAGGGAAGGTGTTGAAAAGCCCATTGCTTTTTTTAGTCGGATTATAAGAGATGGAGAATTGAAATATAACATCATTGAGAAGCAAGCACTTGTGCTTGTAAAGGCCTTGAAAGATTTCCGTGTGTACATATTGCATTCCCATATTCTAGCTTATGTTCCTAACGCAACAGTTAAAGATATTTTAGTACAGGAAGATCTAGAAGGTAGACGGGGTAAGTGGACTGTTGCGTTGTCAGAGTATGATGTAGAGATTAAACCCACCAAGCTGATCAAAGGTCAAGGACTCGCCAAGTTAATGGTTGAAACAGATTTGCAAGTTCTAGACATAAATTTGATTGCTGCCATGTCCGATGAAGATGAGGAGACTCCATCCGTTCAGGTATATGAAATGTTTCTTTCTTCTCCTTGGTACGCTGACATTTTATATGTACTTCAGCATTTGTCTTCACCTCCTGGAATGTCTAGAAACAGAAGTAGAACTTTGAAATTGAAAGCTACAAAATTCTTCATACTAGATTCAGCATTGTTTTGGAAAGACCTTGGTGGAATGTTATTGAATTGTTTGGTCGAGGAGGAAGCCAAAAGAGTCGTGGAAGACTTTCATAGAGGGCACTGTGGAGGTCATCTATTTTGAAAGACCACAACAAACAAGATTCTAAGGGCAGGCTATTATTGGCCTTCATTATTTTCAGATGTATATAAGGCTGTTAAAAATTGTCATCAATGCCAAATTTTTGAAGGGAAACAGAAACTCCAGCCTTTGCCTCTCAAACCAATTGAAGCCAGTGCACCTTTTCAACAGTGGGGATTGGATTTCATCGGAAAAATTCATCCAGCATCATCAGGACAACATCGATGGATATTGACAGCCACAGACTACTTTACAAAATGGATTGAAGCAATTCCTACTCGACAAGCTACGAATGCGGTAATTATTTCTTTTCTTGAAACCAATATTTTGTCACGTTTTGGATGTCCAAGTAAGTTAATCATGGATAATGCAGCAACGTTTAAGTCAAAAAGGATGATTGAGTTTTGCTATAAGTACAATATTAGCTTGGGACATTCAACTGCATACCACCCTTAAGGAAACGGATTGGCGGAGTCATCCAATAAATCTTTGGTCAATATCATTAAGAAATTGTTGGAAATCAGCAAAAAGGGCTGGCACAAGAAGTTGATAAATGCACTATGGGCTAATAGGGTGAGTCAGAAAAAGTCTATTGGCATGTCTCCTTTCGATTTGGTGTACGGAACAAACACGGTTTTTCGTACTCTTATTGTCCCGTTAGTCAAATTGCTTCAAGAAGCGGGTAGTGAGGAAGATCCTATGCAGAGAAGGATTAATCAGATGATTCATTTGCAGCAGACACGGGAGGAGGTATTTCAAAACACTTGCAAGTTGCAGGAGCACATCAAAAAGATTTATGACCGGAAAGCAAAGGCAGACACATTTCAGCTAGATGAGGTAGTTTTGCGGTGGGATGCTCATCATGAAGACAAGGGAAAGCATGGCAAATTTGAAAATTTATGGAAGGGTCCTTACAAGATTGCAGCATATCGCGGCCAAAACGCTTTCCTTCTCAAAGAGATGAATGGAGATGAATGTCCTGGAGGGCCGATTAATGGTCGGTTGTTAAAGAGATACTACTTCTGAGTATTTGCTGCCCATTTCATCATCGTTGTACATATCATTTTACTTTTGTTCTATTGCACATGTAAACTAACTTATCATCTTCAGTTTGGGGCCCGAGGTGAAGGCTATAATTCTGAAAATGAAGGTTAGTTAGTCTAAGTTTGTCAATTCAGTTGTCTAAATCTCTTAGTTTCGAGTCTAGTTTGGTCAAAGCAATTTTTGGTTTTTCAGTCAAATTCTCAAAATTTTGTGTCGGAATAATGACTCCATCACCCAATGGATGAAGGCACTGTCTAGTTCTTACAGAGATCTACAGTTCTTGGCATCTCCAAGGAGTTACCATCCCCATTGGAGCCAATGTTAGAGTTGGCCAAGTTATCCCTTCGTCAGAGATCAAAGCTCTTTTGCATTTCATGTTTAGCTGTCCCATCTGTTTTGATCAGTTGCATTTCGTTAGGCATGCCATAACTCTGATGGAGCGGTTTGTGTCACTCATTCCCCTCGTGCTTGGCACTGCTGGTTTAGGTCTATTCATTAAAATAAATCTTCAAAGGTCATTTACAATCATGTTTTAAATTTTTAGGTCTTAGGTCTAGGGTTGAGTCAATTTTGTCTTGAAAAGTCTTAGAAGCCCAACAGGCCAGAGGGATGTCTTCGATAGATCATCACTTCAATAATTTTCATCATTGTACAGCTAAATTAGGACTTCTCTTCAAAACTCTGTTTTGAAGACAAGTCGCCACCTCATTTTTGTAAAAATTGTCAAAATTTTCAGTTCTTCAATTGTTCAAGTGCAGCCTTGGTCTCATTTGCCAAAGCATATGAGAGCTATCCCTGCAAAAAATTATCCGAGAAAATCATTATTTCAACTAATTTTAAAGGGGAAACCAAAAAGGTCAGAGCATATTAATTTTGAAAAAGTGTCAATAACCAAACATAAGAAAATGGGTTTTGCGTTAAGCAAAAATCAATAAGGAGTCTATATGAAGATATTTCTCCTCATTTGCAACCCATTCCACATTCCAAGAGCAGAGAGCATTGTTCTAAAGTGATTTTTCGAATTTGTGAGCAACTTGAGCTGTTTCCAGGGCACACGGTGCATTAGGTCAGGCGCGCGGCGCATCAGGCAACATTTCCAGTGCAATTTAACACGCGCGCGGCGCATCAGGAACGCGCGGCGCGTTGGGTGAGGCGCGCGGCGCATAGGAGTTTATGCCTAAACTTGCCAAGAAACCACTCAAATCACCTCTTCTCACGCATTAAATCATAGGTAGGCTTACATCACGGCTTGTTCTTGGTTTTTGGATGGTTTATGTAAAAGAATTATGCTATATTTGCCATGAAAAACCAAGTTTAAAAACCCTCCTTGTTCATAAATTTGCTGTAAGGATTTAAGTGCCAACTTTGCTGTAGGGTTTTCAAAAGTCAGTGTTGCCAAGGTTTTCCTTTTCACTTTGTTTCCCATCCCCTATTTTCACCAATATTTTTCCAATAATTCCTCATAAAAACCCTACACTATCCTTCCTCAAAATCCTAATCTCTCCCTTCTACTACAAACATACAATCCCTACCTCATCCGAAAAACCTAAAATTTCAAGATTTCCCATGCCCCTTCCTTTCCATAATTTCCTTGTTTTATTTCCATTGTTCCCATTTCCCTGATGTTTTCCCTCTCCTAACAATTTCCTTGTACATTTATGTCCCCTTGGTCACAACATTTTGAGAAAAAGAAAAAGGTCTACAATTATTTTTGTACACAATTCTATATCAGCATATATATATTCCAGCTACCTTGTTTTCAAAGAACATGTCAGAGACCGAGTCAGTATATGAGCAGGATTATGATAGTGACTCTACACTGGAGGTCAATGTGCCTAATGTGCCACGGAGGTATCAGAAAGGTGGCAAAAGTGGACAACATGTTAGGGAGGAGCCTACTTCTTTGGCTCAATTGCAAGCTTGCTCGCTTGCAATGGATTGTTTTCGGCGCCAAGCATGTTACCAATATTGTGAGATGATCTCACAAACTTAGCATCATTGAGAGCTGGTCCGTCTATTTGTCCTTAACCTACAGGATGGTCATGTAAACCTTGCCGGAGTGGATTTCACTTTGTCACCCGACACTATTGCTCAGGCCACCGGGATACCAAATGTGGGGGAGGAATGGAGTAAACGCCAGATGCTGGAAAGGTATTACTATGAGCCATATATCAAGCCCGGATATATCAGACACTTGAGCGCAACCTTTCCTTTCAGATTCCTGAAAGATGAGTTTGCACCGTTGATGAAACTCGTCATTCGGTATTTCAGCTGTGAGGGCAGATTCTCACGGCTCTATGCGTACCATGTTCGTTTGTTGATGCATTTCACACGGGTATGTATGATGAACATTCCATTTTTTTATGTGTCGAAATATAGAGAAGATGGTGCCTTTAATACAGAGGAAGACCCTGACACATCAGCGCAGGAGCATATATCACTATGCATTGATCAAAATCATAGTGATGCATTAGTTGGCACAACAGGGTATTGCTTGGGAGGATTTCATCTCCCGTGATTTCTTTTCTGCACTACAACCTCCTCCAGAGATAGTTCATGATGAGGGAGGGCCTTCACAGCAGTTTGACATTCCTGAGACCGAGCATGTTGATGCTCCAGTATATGTGACATATCAAAAAGGCCCCAGGGCCTTATTTGCAGCCGCATGACGAGTACTATCTCCACCCGGGGTGGAAGGGGTCTCGTTGACATCATCAGCAGAGCAAGTATTATCTCCACATCATGTGGAAGGGGTCTCGCCTCCGTCTTCAACACAGGTAAAGATTCAGGATGGGGGCAAGAGACCCATGGTTGATGAGGGTCCTTCAGGAGGTCAGGATATGGGTATCATTGATGTTGATGCTAGCTCGCCTAACTCGGAGCTCAAGGAGATCATTCGAGAGAAAAGGGCCAAGAATGAGTCACTGCAAAAGAAATTGCAGATGGCTAAATGGGTGATCAACTACTTAGAGCAGTGGAACAAACAGTTGGAAGATGAGCATGAACTTTATGAGCTGCGAAAGATCCGGGAAGACCAGGAACTGGCCCGAAGGAGACCCGGTGATTTAACACCTATTGATCGGGAATCAATGCTCATTTGGGTGAAAAGTCATTTGGAGAAGTTGTTGGTGAAGGAAAACAGGGACAAAGACATGCTTCGGCACATGAAGACTCACTATTGGGCTCGCATGCGTGTTTGAAAAGCGAGAATGAAGATCCTCAAGAGGCGTTTGAGCAAAGCGCAAAAACAACGCAAAAGGCCTGATCCGCTTCGATTTTTTGCCGAGGCTTCATTAGTTGAGCATGATACATGATGGAGGGTCTTCACTCCAAATTTGAGCAAATTTGGAGAAAATTTTGTCGTTTCAAAATTTTTGGCTTGCGAAAGAGGTTTTTTGGTTCTACGCGTAGCACGCAGCGTGCGACCCATAGGATGGGGAGGTCCAAATCACAGATGGCTTATATTTTTGGATTTGTCATGATGAAATACACATGCTCAGCCATTTCCAAGGCATTTCATCAAGTTTTCGGTGACCAAAAGGCTCAAAAACATCATGAAAATCACGATTCTGCCACTTTTTGCACCAGCAGGAAGTACTTCTGGAGAATCCAATTTTGGAGGGTCAAATGGACACCAAATTGGACACTTCCACTTGGGTTAGAAAGTAGACATCTAGGGATTTCCAACAAGCCAACCTGAGCTCAATTTGGATGCCAGGAAGTGCCCCAACAATAGGTGGAAACGCGCGTGGCGCACAGGGCTTAGGCGCGCGGCGCACAGGGTTTTTGGCCAAATTTTCACTGTTCAGCTCAGAAATTCGCCCAGTTTTGACTTGTGATGGGATTTTTCACCCTCCTTGATGTAATTATTGGAAATTTATGTTGTTTTGACACTTATTTACCTATTCTAGATTATTCATTCATAAAATAGCAAAAATGTAATGAATGAATTGGTTTCCTAGCTTATAGAGGCAAGTTGTTTTGACTACCTAGATTGTAGTGCTTAGTTTAGAATTGGTTGAAACAGCTCCTAGGATGATGAGCTCGACCCCTAGAGGCAAGGGAATGTTTTGGCTTGCCTATATTATGTATTTTCTTAGTCATTTTCAGGGTTGGACTCTTGGGAATATCTTGACACTATATTGTACATATCTTATCTGCATTTTGGCAAAGGAAAGACCAGGGTTTTGCAGCACTATTTGGGATTCAGGTGGCTTTATGTGTTGATGGTGTATTTCTCTCAGTACTTGTAAGTTGTGTATGTGTACCACTTTCTTTATTTAATCTTCTGTAATTAAACAAATGAAGTGTTAAGGTAGAATCCATGAACTTGCTATGCTCTGCCTTTAAATTTGTTTAATTTTCTATGTTTTCTTCAGTTTAAGGAGAATCCTTGAGACTTCCTTGCTCTCCTTAGCTCCTTACCAGTCTGATCTATCCATCTCACTTGCTTGAAGGCATCAAAACAATTGCCTATGTTGCCCCAAGTAGACCTCTGCAAAAGTTGTGCCTCATCCCCGCACCCAAAATTGCCTTTCCCTTGAATTCAACAAAACCTCGAAAACTCAATTTCACAGTCTTTGTACTTCATACCTAGCCTAAAATCAATCATCAATTTAGTCATCTGGAGCCTCTTTGATTACCTTTTGCCGAGATTGACCCAGAGAGAGCCCTCTCCTGTCCTTGTAGGGCTAGCTACGAGGCTGAGCGTGGTTTGATGTAGCCTCGAGTTTTACCTTATTTAAGCCTAAGGTAGATTTGAGCGCTAACACAACATTTAATAACCAAAATGGAATTGTAAGGTATTTTTATGTTCCCCAAGGGGTTGTGAAAGAAATATTCATTTGATCCTCTTCTTTTAATACCACCTAATTATATCTGGAAAGTCCATCAAGCATAGACATAATTATATACCCAGTGATTCATTATAAGAGGTTTTATAAGTTTCGTAAGGGATAATTATATTTGAGGCACACCTGGTTGAGGTCTCCAAAATCTACACACATCCTAATGTTTCCAACATTTTTTTGGGTGACCGCATGGTTAGATACCCATGAAGTGTGTCTTACTGGAGAAATAATTCCAACATCCAACATCTTTTGGAGCTCCTCCTTGACCAAGAGGGCCACTTTGGGGTTTTTGTTTCTTAATTTTTGTCTCACAGGTGTATCCCCTTCTTCAAGAGGGATAATGTGTTGGATGGATTCAGGGTTGTATGCTTACAAGTCTTGATATGACCAAGCAAAAACATCCTTGAATTCTCTCAAGAGTTTTTCAAGCTCAATCCTTTCATCCTTTGTCAGTCCTTTCCATATGTTAATTGTCTAGGTGGAGGATTAAATATTAATTTTTTTCTATGATGTTAGGTGATTATTGTATTTTATCCTTACCTTTACTCCTATCATTTCAATTAAATTCCTTCTCCCTAGATATTTTCTTCTCAATGTTTTTAGATTCATCTTGATGGAACATATCATTTTGAAGGAAGCTAACTTTTTCATTATCATCCTCAAATACAAACCAATGTTCTTGATTATCGGGAATTGCATGCCTAAAGATGGTCTCCATTGTAAATTCTCCTAACTTAGTGAACTCATAATTAAGATATTGTGATGTGGAAGTGGCCACTACCAGGGAATCAACAATGGTGTTTTCGTCTCTTGTGACAACTTCAATGCAAAATGTTTCAAATCCTTCCATGATATGCAAGATATGAGTTTAATACCTCTTAAGTTTCTCACTTTTGGCATTAAAAGACCCCTTAAAATGAGACACAACTAGCTCAGACTCCCCTATAGCCTTTCAATTTTTTATTTCTTTGCTTAAGGCTATATCTAGCCCAAATCTAAAGCTTCATATTAGACCACGTGATTTGTGCAATCAAATTCCAATCCATTAAAAAATAAATGTGTGCTTTGGAGGGTGATATCATAACTATGCCAACATCTAAACCTAAATTCAAGCATGTATCATCAAAATACATGGTCCATACTCCATTAGATTATGGCTCAGGAGATATCCTCCAATCCCCGAATCCACAATCGTCTTCCATGCTTTCATTTGTAATTGAAAAAGAAAAAACTATATTAAAGGTTGAGTTGATGGTTTTCTATATATAATGCATAAGAGTTTTCCTTGATGGGAACCCTAATATGGGACATATCCATTTAAATAGTCCCTAAAAGGGAATAAGTCCATTTTCTAGATAACAACATCCCCAAGTGTCAGGGATATCAATGAAAATAATGTCCATGGTGATTTTCTTTTTGGGGTACACTTATAATATGAATGAAAGGTTTTCTATGATCCCATATACTTTAACTCCCTTAGAGTTGATCCCATTGACATTCTTGCATTTTCTTGAGATTTGGAAGACCAATTTATTCATGGATTTTAATAACATTATATTGGATGTCAAACCATAATGAAACATGCAATAATGAAGGTAAAATTGTTTATCCCAAGGGTTACTAAAAATGTAGGGTTCCCCCCATCAAACTGTAGAGTGAAAACAATTGGTGGATCGATGTTGACTTCCTTTTTGATCTTAGAAAAGGGTGCTTTCTTTCAATTTGTCATTCCTCTATCATATTCACTTAGGATATAATAGTGCTATAATGTTCTAATACAACAAGAAT
Source organism: Pinus taeda (assembly GCA_000404065.3). NCBI lineage: Eukaryota > Viridiplantae > Streptophyta > Pinopsida > Pinales > Pinaceae > Pinus > Pinus taeda. Next base: position 430,402 of record APFE030385341.1, read on the forward strand.
TAGATTTTCAAAGTGTTTTTCAAAACCCCTAATAAAATTAATCACTATTTGGCACTAAAGGTTCCTCAGGTTTGACATGTTCCAACTCTAGGATTTCGCAAACTTGAAGAGCTTGTTTAATGACCCCTGTCATTTTTTCAAAATATGTGAATATTGTTGTGGCTATGATACAACCTTGTATATAATGTAAAGGTGTCACTCATAGGGTTATTGTAAATATTGCCTTAATTGCCTAAAGTGTCTTTATATATATATTTGAAATAACAATTGTACCTATGCCTTGTGCTCCTTTACGTTACAAGACATAACCTTTATCTAAAAATACAATTGTCATGGATCAACACCTGCTGTAATCCAAAATATTTGCAGATACATGGTTAAAGGATAAACATAGATTCACCTTTTAATGCATAAAATAAATCCCCTAGTATGAGGAGGGGTAGACACTAGTAAGGACCTGGTGTAGAGAAGGGGATTGTATGGGTATGTTTCCTAATCGCTCAAAATTTAAACTATGTTAAATGCTAATCTACCTTTCAAAAAAAAGGGGGGGATGTCAAAAGTTTGCACATAAAATATGGAGGTTTGCATAATAAATAACCATAGAACGAGAATCAAGGAGGTGGAGGGAAGGAAGTCGTGAGTGAGGAGCGTGCCTAATATTTGCAGGGAATTGGCACATGACAGAGAATATTTTTTTCCCTAGAATTCTGCTGGTTCTAGAACCAATTCAGGGAAAGAGACAAGTGTAACTTCTCTGTTGGTCCAGAGGGGTTGAACTCTAACTACCTAGAGTCAACATTCAGAAAATAGAAATATGCATGGGAAAAAGGAAGAGGGGAGGATAGAGGGAAAAATAGCATAACATTAGGACTAGTGTTAAAGGGATGAAAGCCTAAGTAGTATGGGGGGATGATGGAAATATTACCTATGGAGATGTGTATCACATGAAGGAAAATTTGTGCGTAGAGTAGAAAAATGGTGCATGTATATTTTCTCGGGGACGAGTTAAAAACATGTTTGGCTCTGTTTATTGTGACATCCTTAGACTGAAATATGTGACTACTACCTTGGAAAGGATAGTTGAGCTGAACATTTCCTTGTTGAAGAAAGAACAAGACCAGGTTTCCCTAAACCATTATATTCTGAATGTATTTTTACAATGGAGAAATAAAATTCTAGTACGGTTCATTTGTAAGGAAACCTATGTTCCATATTTGCATAACTTTCTAGGTAAATAATTTATAACAGTGAGTTTAGTGGTAGTTATTTTGGAGTTATCGTTGCCACTATGTGCATTTGATTGAAGCCAAGTTTATGAATAAACACTCATAGTAGAATTCCTATGAACTATTTAAAGAAAAACATTCATTGGAACTTCAATTACAAAGTTAGAAATTTAAATAAAAACATTAGAGCTTCCAAGAAGTAATAGTATGGTTAATATTTCGGGTATGGCTTATATGCTTGAACTGGAGCTTCATATAGAAATATCATGATAATTATCAGTGAACGAAAGTCCTTGTAATAACCTTGACTTGATGAGGAGGGCAAGGGTACTAAACTCCTTTTTATGCACAAGTTGGTTATGGTTTAACACAAGGGTCACGATGGGTTGTTGAATACTAGAAATCTACAACCATGATGCGATCTTGGTCATTGTGCTTTCATGGTCTTCTTCATACATAATGGTCATAGATAAATATTGGCATTGTTATTAATTTGGCGTGATGTTCTTCGAATGGTAAACTTTGATGAAGTTATGCCTAGCTAGTGTAACAACACCTGAAATACCTTTCTTATGTAGTATCAAGGTACGATGAACATGGACTCCTTGATTTTTATTACATGAAGCTATTGTGTAGACCTATGGAGTCCCTCAATTTATAAAGGGTGGAGGAATGCACCTCTAGAGTCCCTTAGCTGCTAAAGGTTGGAGGAATGCACCTATGGAGTCCCTCAATTGCTAAAGGGTGCTGCACCTCTGGAGTCCCTTAACTGCTAAAGGGTGGAGGGCTCTGGAGTACCTCATTTGCTAAAGGGTGGACGAATACACTTCTAGAGTCCCTCAACTACTAAAGGGTGGATTAATGCACCTCTACAGTCCCTCATTTGCTAAACGGTGGAGGATTGAACCTCTAGAGTCCCTCAATTGAAAAAGGGTGGAGTGCACCTATGGAATCCCGCATTTACTAAAGGGTAGATGAATCCTACCTATAGAATCCTTGTACCAATATATAGTTGAATACCCTTTTTTCAAAAGGGTGGAGGTCAGGTTAAACCTTTGGAATCCATGGAATTCTAGTCATTAGGATGATCTTCATATGCTATGGGGTGACAACTGCATTGGAAGTCTATTAGTGGTTGGGAGGAGAATCATTGACTAAGTCCTAATGTTAATCCTAATTTCCATAGTGCTGAGTGGCTTATTAATGGTGATACCAAAATGTGTCGAGACTATTTGTGTGATACTAAATTCCAGTTATATATGTAGCTCCTAATGTGTGTGGAACATTGATGTGGACCGATGGTAACCATTATAACACTATTTGGGGATTGAAAAATAGAATAATGTGTGTTTAAACACAATCTGCCTCTTTATAGACTAATATATGCTCACAAGATGAACAAATCCTATGTAATGTGACCATACAACATGCAAATCTTTTGTGAAATTTGAAGAAAACAATAATATGCTCATGTCATAGCCTACCCTTATAGATGATATTAGGTTTCCTTAAAGTTGATCTTCTAGGTAATGTAATGAGGATTTTGAACTCCAAAGTTCTTATGTAGAGTACCTACATTGTACCCACATGCCTCATGGTTTGTTACTTGTGGAACTATTGTTGTTACATTAAGTGCTAGCCAGGATGAAATGAATGTTATCAAACACGATGACTAGTGATGTTATTGGCATCCTTGATCATCATTGTTTATTTAATAATCTAGCTCAAGTTTCTTTTACTTTAGCTAGATAGTCCACATGACTTGGGAACCAAATAGGGATGTCCAACTGTCGAAAAAAGGGAGTTATGGCATGACAAGATATCTCATGCATAGATACTGGACCTGTGGATGGTGCATGCCATTTTGATGGCATATGTAGTCTCATAAGCTAATATTGTTGTTCTAGAAAACAAATGGATAATATGATTTGTTCCTTTAACTTCACCTTGTGTCATAAGCCTTAAGGAAGTCACGGTTATGCTTTTCAAAACTGCTGCCACATAAGACCTGTGTAACCTGATTCTAATTGTTGGTTGACTAATTAGAATGACATAATAAACATGGCATCGTCCTGCCATAACTACCAAATTTACAAATGAAACAATGACTCTATGGAACTTGAAATTGAGGTGATTTAGATTAACCATATCCCATGAGTTCCGATGTTTGTACCATTTTTGCACAGTATAATTCCTTAGGATTAAATTTGTAACAATCACGTAACATATATAAGAAAACACCAAGGATACTATCCTGAGTACTACACAAGAAAGGTTGCATCTATTTAGGTATGCAGAACTCTGTGGCTTGTATAGGCTCCGCTCTCGCACCTCCTTGAACCAACTCATACTGGACATTACATTATCATATACTCATACTACACATTCATAAAGTGTTGCAAAGTTATATGCTTCCACCATAGAAATTTTATCAGTTGTAATGTGCCACACATTGATGTTAAGAAAACTCAACAATATGACTTTATTGAGGATGATAAGTGTTGGGTCTTGAAAATGCCATTCATTGCCATTACACTTTCACTATTATGTCCATTATATCACCTCTATTTCACCTCCATTTCACTACTATATCCCTAAATTCATCCCGCTTTCACTATCATTGGGCCAATTTTATGTTTTTCCAAAGTTTATTAATTCCTAGCCGTTTTAAGTGAATTGTGGTTGAAAAATAGAAAATAATGTGCATATGCTTGTACCTAACAAGTGGGTTGAGATTGTTGACATGTGTAGGTCAAAAGGAGGCTTCTAGAAGACCTTTATGTGGCACCCTAAGGCTAAATTCGAATTTGAGTGGAGAGAATCATGGGATCATGAGGATATGTGTCACATCTCCTAATTGTATTAAAACTCTAAGAAGACACGTGTCTTATCAGTTCCTATTTTGATTAGGACTCTAGAGGTAGGGGGAGAGATTCATGGACTCTCATTAATGAGATGGCTTCTCATATTTTGTATAAATAGGAGATCTCTCTCCTTCATTTGTTAGTTTAGCTTTTTAGTTCTTAAGCTTGTGGCTTTTTGGTAGCTCTTTAGCTTGGAGCTTGTAGTTCTTCTTTGATGGCTTTGGAAAGCTTTGGAGAGTTTTGTTGTACTTTGTAATTTTGAAGAATTTGAATAAAGCTTTGATGTTCTCAACATGGAAGGAGATGTGAAGTAGATGTCAAGGAGCATATTAGAATGAAAGGTAGAGTAGATTTTATTTTGTAGTTTTTCTTTTCAAGTATGTAATTTTATTGCTTTCAAGTTTGATAGTTTAGATTTTCCATTCATGCAAGTGTGTTCAACCGGTTGATTGTAGATTTATCTAACTACAAAATTTATGCTTGACAAAATATTCCAAGAAAGTAGTCTTCCTATTTTTCGATTGGTGAATTGGAGCATAGAGGACACAATAGATTAGTTTTTTGTTGATTGTAGATTTATCTAACCGTGTAATTTATGCTTGACAAAATATTCCAAGAAACTAGTCTTCCTATTTTTTGATTGGTGAATTGGAGCATAGAGAACGCAGTAGATTAGTTTTTCATTGGTTGTAGATTTATCTAGCTGTGTAATTTATGCTTGACAAAATATTCCAAGAAAGTAGTCTTCCTATTTTCCGATTGGTGAATTGGAGCATAGAGAACACAGTAGATTAGTTTTTGGTTGATTGTAGATTTATCTAATTGTGTAATTTGTGCTTGACAAAATATTCCAAGAAAGTAGTCTTCCTATTTTCCGATTGGTGAATTGGAGCATAGAGAACACAATAGATTAGTTTTTCTTTACACGTTCTTGCTTTTTTCTTAGTAGGATACTCATTACATAAGTTCATGTCTCATTGAGTCTTTTTAGTTCCTTAAGAATGAATTGGCGATATGTGAAGTTATGAATGGGACTTGATTTGTTTTTCTTTCTGCTTATTGTAGTCTTTCATTCTCTCATGATTATATGCTGATGTTTCTAAAGCCAACATTGGTAGAATGTTATGATTATGAATGAGATGACTTGCTTTCCATTAGTATAGCATTAGATAGTTTACTGTCATTCTGTCATCCCATATAATGATGTTTTTAGAGCCAACATTGGTGGAATGTTGTAATTATGAATGAGATTATTGACTTGCCTTTCATTAGTTTAAGAGAAGTTTCAAGTTTTACTTTTGCATTTAGTTTAAATTGCAACAGCTTTATTTTTCTTGCTTTCTTTTCTTAGATATTTTGCTGGCTTAGATTAATCTAATTGTTCAAAGTTTTGATTTGTTTCATTTTCTCTTTTCTTTAGAAATTAGATTCTAACATAAGAAACAAAACCCCAAAAAACAACATAAACTATAAAACAACAAAGTAAGAAAAAAGGTTAACTAAGCACATATCGTGCACCACACTTCATCAGTTTAAGATACCTGGATTGATAGTTTATGTAGAGCAATTTAGGACACTAAATTGACTAGACAATAAGTTTAGTTTTAGTTGTATTATTACATAACACACTGTCATTATTCTTGTATTGGGAACATCATTAAGTATGGTCATTGTAAATATGCCATGTGAAACCATTTAACTCCACGTTGAGTTTGATGTGATGTCACCTAAATTATGCAACACTTGTTTCATCTCAGGAAGAATACATCTTTAGAATAGTAAGGTGCTACATAAATTTAAACATAGCCATAATGTGTGGGCACAAAATTCCCATGTTTAGGCATGGTGTTATCTGTAGTCATTTATTTTCATATTGGCCATGACACAGAGTGTAACTTTTGTCTCATTGCTGGGTAGAATGTGGTGAGTTACCTGCAAGATGTTATGAATACTTAATCACAGATATGAGGCATTATCACAAACACATATTGAGTATCACGACTAAGTAATGTGTGTGTTTTGTCATTACCTAAACACAAGGCATGATGTAATACATAGTCCTCTTGTGTCACCACTGACATAAAATCGTTGTGTGGCATGCTATAATGTGTAAAAGAATAGAAACTTGGTGTTGCGCTTTATTATTAATATTCAAAAGTTTCCCTTCAAGCAAATATTGGATTGGCACCAATAGTAGAGGGGACCATCTTACCTTGATCCATTCGTCTTAAAAAAACATTCTCCACAAAATATGTGAATTAGCCATAAGTTATGTTGGAAGTGTCCTTATCAATGTTAATTGATTGATGGAATTGTTAAGGTTCACAATATCACTTTGTCTTTTTGGTTCACCAGATCAAATGCGTTCCCTTTCTTTTGAGATCTTTTTGACATAGATTATAGACACACTTTAGGAGGAAAATCAATCCAGGTTGAACTTTCTCGGGAAGGGAATTTTCAAATGAATTCATATAATGAGTCCTTATCACAGGTCTATCCATGTGGAAATAGTGAAGGTGCATAATAATCACTGCATTTCCATCAAGATAATGGGAAATTCATCAATTATCCATGATGTTAAAATTCCATGGATTATGGGACAATTCCTATAGCATGGAAGTAAGAATGACTTATGTACTCTCATGCATCTTAAATTTTAATAGCCAGAAGCAAGGACATTATTAAAGAATCATTTTCATTACAAAAGAGTGTATTTCTACTATAAGGAGAAGTCAAGAAGGTACTGAATACCACTAGGTGTTTTTCAATGGAAAAATAGAGAAAGCCTTATTCTGCCTTATAAATGCTTGATGCAAAAAAGTTGTTATTCTTTGTAGTTTCTTAGCTACCATATACTTCCAAGCTGGGTAATAAATCCTTACAGATAAGTCTTTTAGTATCTGGACATAAGTGGGGCACGCTCAAGTATCCTTTTCACCCAGATTGAAAAGATGAGAGTACCCAACTATAATGTTGGGAAACTGATCAGAGCTTCTAACTTATTCGTAGAATAAATGAAAAGTATTACTAAAAAATAAATAAATTAAAGGATGATTGTTAAAAGTGGTATCGTAGAATGGTTCCAACACTGGACATTGGGGTACAAATAAGTCTCTAGGGCTATGTGTTGGGTAACGAATTTGGTTGTTGCTGAATATGTATGGTTGTGATTTGTATATGTAGAGACATCATGTCACTATGGATTTTGGTTTTGTTCTCTACTTGTGACTCCAACCAAAATTAAACATAGAAAATTTGACTTTATCAAAATTTGGTATATCATTGTTTTAAAACCAAACCCCCATGTCTAATATCAGACTGTCATGGAAATCTGGATCATGATTAAAATGATATAAATGACTTCACATTTGGTTCTTAAGGAGCTCGAATAGATGGAAATAGTTTGTCCTTTTTCAATTAATAGATCAACAAAGCTAGCACGATTTGTGACCTGGTTTATAAGAGATTAAGCCTCTTGCTTAGATGTCTAATCTAGATGCATGATGAGACAATAAAAAAACAAAAATAAAAAGAATACAAGAGAAATCAATGTTGCAATATTTATGATTTCTCCTGAGTTTTCAGGTTGCCAAATTGTTTGATATTTTCAAAATTATACGGGTCAAGTTTATTCTTCCTGATATTTTATGTTATGTTGCATGATAATTCTGATAAGATTTCTTATGGACCCTTGGCAATACATTCTCCAAAGGATATTTTCAACATTGATAGAAATTCCACTTTGAGCCTTATATCCCTATTTATAAGCCCATTTATGTAAAAGGGAAAATATGCAAACCCTTCAAAATAAATCTTCAATAAAACTTAAAGCAAGATAATAAAAAAAATCAATGTTAATGGATTGCTTCCCTTTGAAGTTGTTGTCTGTAGCAACCAAATATGGAGGACTTGGTCAATCCATTTGAGACCACACACCCACAAATTGTCATATTTATTTCCATATGTTCTAGGAAATATAAGAACTAGGTAGAGGTTAGGGGCCTTGAATGAGATCACATGCCTAAAAAAAAACTACTCTTTAGGACTTGTAATGTCCTTTTATTTTGGGATGATTGTTCTCCCTCAAGAAACAACAACGTCCAAATTTATATTTGTTGTATAGATATTTACATCCTCTTTCAAAAAAAAAAAAATGACATTATAACTAGATCCACATATCTGAAGTTGAGGAAAAATTCCAATGCTTCTTTAAATTGTTATTAATGCCCAATCAACATTGGATCAAACATATTTATAGCCTTAGAGGCTAGGAACCTTGTAAATCACATATTCCTGACATGTAGGTAGCTGGGGTGGCCTCTGTCTCCACCTTTCCCCTTTTTCAGTAACTAAAAAATTCAACCTCTTGGGGAGATTATTACCACTTCTCCTTGATCAACTAGACAAGTTCTTAGTAACAATTACAAAATAAATAGAATTCTAAACATTTCCTCAAAAATGAATTACATTTAATATTTTAAATTCTACACCATCCTTCTCTTTGCTAGCGTGTGTTTATATTTGTCAATTTGCTACATGACTTCCTTCACTACTGACTATCTTCTTATTCAACATTAGACACCACTCTTATGTTGCACGTGTCTCTTATTTAAGTGACACATTCCTTGTTTTTCACCTCCATAATCAAGGAACTCAACATTGAAAACACCATCAAATTTATCGCTATATACATAGTCCAAATGCATAAAAAAAATAAATCAAATCAAACTTTATCTGTATGGTAACTTGGTATGAGAGAAGGTATTGTCATTGATTCTATGGTGGTAGTAAGGATTACAAGATTGACCTTCGTTTCCTCCTATACTAAATAATATATTAAAAATGAGGTCATACCCTTGAGGAATAAAATATATATATATCCCTGATGGTAATATGGGGCGAAGTATAGGGTAGAAAGGAGGCACTCACTGCAATATTGTTGTCTGAGTTTTAGGATTGCGATATCAGAAAATTATTTGTACATGATGCTTCTTATTTCCTCACTATGATATTTACAAAGAAGAAAAATTGGGAAGGATGAACCTTCATAATATGAAATCAACTTGCCATAACTCATAAATTTCGGCATAAATTACATCTTTGGTAGAGCCATTATTACTTGCATTAAAATAAAAATGGTGCTTTTGAGTCTACATAAAGACATAGATATACAACGTCTAGCAACCGTTACTTCTTCCAACATCCAGGGTCAAGAAGTGTGTAATGCATTTTTTCACATTCATTTCTTTTTATGTATCGAAGTCTAGCTAGTCTAACAAACTGTTGGCTAGAGGGGGCCTGACACAGGTTCATAGTTATTTAGCCAAAAAAATTCCTACACTACTGGCCCTTTCGGCATCAGCCCGCGAAGCATAGACTAAAGTCTCACCCAAAGAAATATGGGGGGATACTGGAACCAAGGTTTCACACCCTTGACATGTCTGTGGTGTCGATTTAGTCCAACTGTACCTACCTTCTCACAAGTTACTTCCAACCTTCAATACCTTCCCGATCTGTTATAATCATCTTTCGGGTAGCCCCAACCAGAGGCTGAGATCCTTTTGCGTTGTTAGGTCAGCGAACTGCACTATTTCCCAAAACTACACCGCGTATCTTACTTAACTTCTTAATAGATCTTAGTTAACTTTGTGTAAATAAATATTCTACCTTACATTCACTTAATCAATAGAACTATACACATTTGTGCATCATATAAACAATAGAAGTGAAATTTATACCCAATATATTCAATGCATAAAACAAGAAATAAATACACAGAATTGATATGAAACTTCTCTTTATTAATACTTCCAACTGTTACAAACTCAACTCGCCCTACGCATTCAGCTATAGGGGTTCACGCACTTAGCTGTGAACTACTAGGCCTTTGTGCACTCATCTGTAAAGCCTTCTCCTACTCTATGACCCAAAATTATACTTTTCTCCATAGATACGACTCAACTCTTCATCCTTCTCTTGATCATTAGATTGATGTCTTAACTACTTAGAGCCTCGCTCTATTTATACAATCCCATGGTCCATGGACCATGGGTAGATCTCTATAACTGACATTACAATATCAAAATTAAGGGTGGACAACCCTATGACTCTTTTACAAACTACGCACTCCGCGCCCACAAAATTCAGAGTCTTTACATTGGAATTACAATCTTTGACCAAAATATGGGCTCTAAGCTCCAAAACTTCCCTTGGAGGATCCCATGCCCAATAGGCCCCCAACACAAACATCATGACTTTCCCTCGAGTCACTCTTTCAGTGTGGAGATCTTTGTGTGAAGACCTCCCAATTCTGCCTGGATCGCTGCAAGATCAGCAACGCATTGAGTAGTTGCCTGTTGTACTTCCTCGACGTGTTGTTTAGAGACCATTGTGGCTAAATTGCTGCCCTGAACCTTTTCCTGTGTTGCTTGTAGTTGTGCGAGCTTTTCTTCGATGGAGGCTGTAATGATATACGCCTCATCAATCCATGGCTATAAGTGCGCCTTTCAAACTACTTCCTTATGTCGAGCAACATCTACTTGTTCCTTGAGTGTTTTCGCCTGTTGCATCGTCGCGAGCCTCTATGTAAGGGAAACCATCTGCCCGGTCCCTTTTAGTTCGTCATATTTCAATTGTAGCTCGCACGCCTTTGTCTCTAGGCATTGTATTTTCTGGTCCTCCTGCAAGGTAGTCAGAACCTCGAACAAATTGGTGCAGTATGTCACTGCACTGTTAACCTCCATTATTGTTGCTGTAATTGCAATGGCGCGATGTTCCTTAACCTCCAATGAAGTTGAAGTTTGCGCCTTCAAGTGTAGTTCAACCATCTGAAGGTTTAGTTCCAGCTAAACCTTCACCATTTTTTCCTTTGCCTCGTGCACCCTTGATGATAATTTCCAGACGCACACCTCCATTGGTTCTTCTGCTTGGATGGCCAACTCCGGGACCATTTGGCAGGCTTCCTCTACTACCTATATGATCTGTCTATTCTGCACCACTACCTCATTGCGCTACAGGCTCAACTGTTCCATGTTGATGTTCCACTCGCTAATTACCTGGAGCGTGCGACCCTCGCTGGCTTGTAGTTCTGTAGTGATTCCATCGTGCAAAACATAGAGAATCTCCCGAGGGAGAACAACCATATTTAACCCAATTCCCTTCAACCCGCTAACCATAGGCTTGTCGGCCTCATTTTCTGTAATGAGTACTCCACCTGGAAACACTATGGTGTTGGTCATTTGGGCGAGCAGCATTTCCTCAATCGCAAATGTGCCTACTGTGAGGTTGGTAGACATAGTGCCAACCTGTGGAGTGCACACCTGAAACTCCTGTATCTGTGCCTGGAGGACCCCCAACATCCCTCACTATCTCTCCAATGTCGTGTCGATCCCCCTCAGTCTCAACCTTCATTTCTACATCCTCCTCCTCTACTAAGATTTCTTCAAATTCTTCCTCCTCATTGGCCTCCAAATTGATAGCCTTCCCATTTTCTTCCATGGTAAGCTTAGTCCTTAACGGATTCCTAGGGGATATGCGTACTTGTACCATAGCCCACTTGTCTTTCTTGGGCCTCGGAATATGTGGCGATTTACGGATTTTTGTGACTATCTCGACACTTTCAGGGGCTTCTACTTCTGTAATGGCTTGCCCGACTTCCTCAATGGTCATTACTCCAGTATCCATGGCTTCCTCAAGTGCTGCCATAGTGCGATTCCACAAGTCTCTCAACGTCTCGGGTAATTGGTCAAGCAACGAATTCGCCTTCAGAAGATCAAACAAGTCTAGGTTCATGAGTGTCTGTGTGTGCAACAACTCAGTTCTCAAATTTCCAAGTGTTGTTTCGTGGACAACCCTGTGTAATTTATAGCATCTTTTGAACTTGAATTTGACTGTTCCCCCCACATTCTGTCCATTAATGCTTGATTGTCAGCAGATTTTCAAGAATCTAGCCCATAAAGTTCGCCTTAAATGGCTGTCACCCGCTCCATTTGGTCTCAAACCAAGCATCACATTGTGAATAGTGACTGTAACAATCAGTTTCTAGCCAACCCGCATGGAAGCGCAGCTACCCTCGCGCTATCGTGGACCTTGTGACACTTTGCTATTGTGCATAGTCCTGACATCGCGCAGGTCCCGAGAAAAGTAGCTTATAGTCCCGCACCTTCTTTACGTTGCTTGGAGCCCTAAGACTATTCTTCTGTCGGCTAGTCAAATGGGTGAGCCACCTGTGTATGACTTCAAATGACTACCATTTACCTTTCATGGGAATAGTTCTCCATTTAACTTTACCAACTGCACCACGCCACCATCTTGATCTCCTTAATAACATACGGTCCCAACCAATGCATTATGAGCTTCCCTGGGAATTTATCGAACTTACTATCATATAAAAACACCAAATCATTCACCTTAAAGGTGCACAACTTTATATGTCGATTGAGCCAGGCCTTTCATGCTGCTTTTGGACCTGTAGGTGAAATCCAACCAAAAAGCATTCTTCCTCGATCTCCTACAACTACGTGAGTCTCTCCTCCAGGGCTCCGTAATCTGTCATACCTGTGAGTGCTACTATGCATATACTAGGCATGATGTATTCCATAGGCATTATAGCTTCCACTCCATAGACAAGCCTAAAAGGTACATGTCTCGTCAGTTTCTTGCATGTCGTCCTATAAGCCCATAATACTACAAGTATGCATAGGTCCCAATCACTTCGCTGTGTGTCGCATACTTTGTTCAACATGTTCCCAATACTTTGTTGAACACTTCTACTGTCCAGTTACCCTGTAGCTGATACAATGTGTTTTTCTAATGATACACCTGAAACTCTTCCGTCAGTGCGTTGATTGTTTCGTTCAGGAAGTGCGTACCGCGATCACTCATTATGACCTTCAAACATCCAAATCGCACCAATACATGTTCAAATAGAAACTTTGCAAAAGTTGTGGCTATGCAATCCTTCACCACTTGCGGTTCTGCCCAATGAGTCAGGTACTCTGTCACAGTGATAATATACCTCGCGCCTGTTTTTCCTTGAGGTTTGATAGGTCCTACAAAATCTATTTCCCACTTTTCTAAAGGTTTCAATGTCATTTGTGGATTCAAAGGCATTTCATCCCTCCATGATGGCTTACCTATTCTTTGGCATACATCACATGCCTTGCAATGTGCTTTGGAATCTTGATGAAGGGTTAGCCACCACAACCCGACGCATAGAATCTTCTGTGCGGTCACTCTTCCTGCATAATGTCTTCTTGTGACACCCCCATGAGTGTCCGTGAGGATGCCGCTTCATTCAAATTCGGGTACATACCTTCGCAATATTTCATCATTCCCCATCTTGTATAGATTCCCAGCAATGACAGAGAAATCGGCCATGCACACCACTAATTCCTTCTTCTGCTGGACAAAGTATTCTTTCAGCGCAGTTCTAGTTGTTAGAAAGTGAATTATATCTTCAAAATGTCCATCCACTACATGCACAACAAAGAGTTGTGAATCGTGTAATCCTTCCTCTATACCAGTAGGTTCCTCCCCTGTCTCAATGCATGACAGGTGATCTGGTCCCGCGTTCAATTGTCCAGGCTTCACAACAACTTCAAAAACATATTCTTTGAGCAATAAAAGCCATCTGCATATGTGTCCCCCCAACACATGTTTATTGACCAAATACTTCAATGCGGAATGATCTATATACATCTTAAAGTGTCCTCCTAGTAAGTAGAGTCAATACTTCTGGAGCGCATACATCATATCTAGTCCCTCGCACTCAGTGGTGGAACAGTTCTTTTCTACTTTAGATAATCTACGACTCGCGAACACGATAGGGTGATCCAAGCCTTCTCCACCATCCTGTGTTAGTACTGCCCCTAGCTCTATACATGACGTGTCAACATGGACATGAAACTCTTTCATCCAATTTGGGAAGACTAGAATCGGCGCAATAACCATCTTTTCTTTCAATACATCTAGGCTTCTCTTACATTCATTATTCTAGCAGAACATGACATCCTTTTTCAACAAATTTTCCATCAGTGTGGTGATCTAGGAATAGCCTTTGATGAACTTCCTATAGTACCCTATATGTTCCATAGTAGCGTGTAGCTATTTCGCACTCTGTGGTGCTTCCAAATTCAGAATAACAACGATTTTCATGAGGTCTACCATCAACCCTTGTTTACAAACCACATGCCTGACATGTTCCCAAAAGGAACAAGGAACATACACTTCTTGACTTTGAGCGTGATTTGGTATCTTTAGCATGTATCTAGCATCAAGCGCAGGTTTGCTACGTGGAACCTAACCAGCCCGAATACAGTCCAGTCATCAAAATAGACCTCCAAGAACTTATGAATATATTCCTTGAATGCCACAACAACCATGCGCGAAAAGATAGCAGGGGCATTCTTCAATCCAAAAGGCATGAAAGTATATTGAAAGCAACCCCACTCAGTCACAAAGGTTGTCTTGCTCCTATCCTCCGATGCGATTTTGATCTAGTGGTACCCTAAGAACTCATGAGTGAAATAATATGCTTCCTGACCCCCTACATTGTCCAACACCTCATCAGTGAATGGAGTTGGGAATGGATCATGTACGCACGCGTCATTCAATTTTCTAAGATCCACACATATTCTTATTTCGTCCTTTTGCTTATTCTCTTGTACCACCATCGGGATTACCCAATCAGATTCCTCCACAGGCTCAATGATGCCTGTTGCAAGCATCTTGTCTATTTCTATGCAGACCTTCTCCTTGTATTTCAGATTTTTAAGCGGTACGAACTCTGCTCAACTAGCTTCACATCAGGTTTTAACATGATCTTCATTACCCCTAAGTCTCCAATTATTCCCTTCAAATCTGTAAACTTGGTCGAGAATAAGTCCTGATATTTGTGGAGTAATTCAATTACCTTATCCACCATCACACCATCCCAATAATCTCCAATCTTCGCAAATTTAGGTTCTCCCCTCCATACCAATATTCACCTGCTTAGTCTTCATCGGTTCGGTTATGTCAGGGTTCTCAATCTGTGGCCCTTGAACCTCATAGTGGCCTTCTGACTCTGGAATGTTAATTTTCCGCAGATCTTCATCTTCTTCTTCAGTAGTTACATTATAACATGCCAACGCGCAACTCAACTAAGTAGCCCATTTAGGCTGAATCAATTGTACCAGCTTCTATGGTATCCTAAACATGGCTACTTTTACCTCTTGTAGCGCTTCATCAATATTGTCCCCTCATCCTCAAAACTAAAGGTCATCACAAACCCTTCACGCAGAACATCCCATTCACATATCCTGTGGTGGAGCTCTGTTTCTATATACCAGTTCATTGGTATAACATCCAGGGTATGACAGAACAGGTGCACCCACTCAAGTTGTGGCTTTTCTCCGTAGGCTTGCGTGCACTTGGCTAGATGCGTGTGCGGATCATCTTGCTCATTGTACTTATCTTTCAACCGCACCCTAGGCTTCCCAAATAATGTGTGCATCATTCCCCTACATTCACGCCAGTCGCCAAAGCTCCCTTTATGCATACCCCACCATCTCGCGGGCATAACGCATAGTACCCAGTCCAAGGCCTAGAAGCATTGCTTTTCTGGCACCTCCCTTTCAAATTTATTTAGGAAGGTATCTACCTCACTTAGACCATCATAAATAGGCAGGTTTCTGACTTCTGTCTATACACAGTGCAATGACCTTGTCATCATATTACAATTAAGCATAGTTACTTCCTGTAACCTATTTTTCCATCGCTCCATTTCCTCATCCGAATCTAAAGTACAAGAGCTTTCATGTTCCCATGAAATCTATCGATCCACGGTGGGATTCACCCAGTCCTAGTTTCACGCTATTATCTTATAGATGCAATTCAAATAATCATCACTTTCATAGTCACGCACCGGCTCTGTATAGCACGATCCTTCTGTAGGGTCCAGGGGTATAATTACGTGTAGTGGCTTCTTTTCAAAAATCATTTTTTGCTTTTTTAGATTGATCACCCCATTCATGTCAATGGCCCAATATATTCCTAAGAGCACAGGGTAGTGATTTTTGTCATCAACAATCTCTATCACTTCAAAGTTTGCTAGCACCCTCGCTCCCTCAATATCCGTAGTTATTCCCTACAATCGCCCCATGGGTATTATTTTCTATTGGTTCACCATCCTTAGCTGAATTGGAGACCACTGCAGTGAAGGTCGCCCCATTTGCTCCCATGTCTGTTTCAGTAGAACATTCACATCCGAACCTAAATCCAAGATGACTTGATCCATCTCATATTCTCCGATCTGTGCGGTTAGTCGCATCTCTCTTCTCGTTCTTGTCTTATGTTTTCCGATCTTCTTGACTACGCATAACTCTCCTAGCGCAGTCCCAACGCATCTGTTAATGAGTTCCTGTAACCCTTTCACCACCTCACTATCGCGCAGTAGCTTCATACATGTTTCCAGGAACGTTGTGAGCATAGATAGGCCCATCTGCAGCTCTGGTTTATCTTTACTTCCTGAAGTGGAGGCATCAATGAAGCTCTTCTTAGCTTCCATGAAGGTTTCCCAAGTGTGCTCCAAATCAAACTTTGCTTCTTTTGCTAGGGCTTTACGGACCCAAGTACTCTCTTTTGGTTGTTTTCCTTTGTCATCTCCTGTCACGACTCCACTTTGGAGCACAATGTTCACATTCAGATATTCCTTGCGCGAGTCAGACCTCATCATCTGCAGGTTCTGAGTCGGGGGAGGCAGTAGTGCTCCTTTGTCGCGTATCCCAGCTATCAGTGTAGGACAATCTTTTGTCTCGTGATCAAATAAGGTGCAATACAAACACAACAGGCACGTTGGATTCATGCAATTGCGGGGATAATGTCCTGGCCCTCCGCAATTGTAGCATATCAATTGTCTGCGACCTCTTCCAGGTCCTCCTCGGCCTCAGCCTCGTCCATGCCCTTCAATTCCTGTTTGCACCGTTCCTGTATTTTGGTCAAGGGGCCGCGTTTCAACCTGAACTCTGTAGGTGGGAGTTATATCCATTGTTAACACATAGCTTCTACAAGTGCGCTCGTCGTGTCCCACTGACCTACAAAAGTAGAACAACTATTGTGAATTTTGTGTATACTTCTGTAACAAGTGACAATTTTTCGTGGCATGTTTTCCTGTTATTTGAAAAATTGCACACCACAAAGCAGGTGCCACGCTAGGTCCTACTTGCAATTCTAGGCTTAAGGGCATTGGTCCTCCTCTTGTGAGGTAATTTATGAAAATCAGGCAATGGTCCTTGTCATTACCCTGACCCTTTCATTTTACGCACAATACCTCTTCATGCATTTCTGGTCGAGTTGTCCTATCCCGTTTCAGACTCTGTATCTCAAGGCATAAATTCTTTAGTTGTGCATGAATTTTCTAAACTCCTAAGTTAGGATCCTCCATCAGGGTCTCATGTAGCCTCATAATAATTTCTAAGGCCTCCGCCTGAGTCATTATCTTCTGCTGCGATAGCGCACTCCTTAAATGTGGCATTAACAAAGCTACAAACCACTCGGATGTTGTCCATCCATCAAATTCATATTAGCTTCATGAATCGTACATTTCAGCCTTTGATCTAGCTCCCAAGGAGTCTCTTCTAGTAGCATCATGATCTCTTTGAATCCAATGATTGACTGTACTTCATACTTCGGCCTGCTAAATTCTCTATTTAGCGCTACTTGGATATCTGAATTCCCACATTTGGATTATCATTGGAGTGCTTAATATACCATGTTAGTGCGTGGTCTTGTAGGGCACTAACCAGTGTCACTTTATTTATATTGTCATATGTAACTCCTTGCGTTTCCCATACAACCCTTAGCACAAACCAGAATTGGTCTGGATCTTCATTTCCCAAACCTTTGAGCACAACCAACTTCACTGTGCTTTCCATATTGAATTGCGGTGGTGGTGGAGGTGGTATGGGTGAAGATGGAGGTGATGGTGGTGGTGTGGATGGGAGTGGTATTCACAGAATTCTTTGCCTTACCAGATGGATCGCACTTAGTGGTGAGACCTTCATGAGCTCTTCCTCGTCCCCTCACAGAGATGAAATTAAGGGGCTCGTTTTTGGTCCCTTATTTCCTTTGTTCTTGTAACATTTTCCAATTCTCGTAGCCCTGAACATCATGGTAACTGCATAAGCCTCTTTTCGCACAATAGCATTTTAAATCCAAGTATTCAAATACTTTACATACTTACCTCGTGGTCCTTTGAGAAAGCATCGCTCTGCCTCGCTATGGCTAATTGAGGTGTCAACCGCAAACTGAGTAATGAATCCTCCTATAATATGATCGAGCCAATTATCAATGATGTGTGCACTAACTCTGGGGTCCACACAATAGGACCGTCAAGTTTCCACCTTCCTTGGCTATCTGCTAGCTTCGCGATCCACTTGTATAGCTTAGTAGGGAAGGACGTGAAGAATATTTCATGGATCTCTGTGTACAGGTAGCATTCCAACCACTCTTATTTTGACAGTCGATGGTTCTTGTTCTCCTGTGCTATGAACTCGTGAATTCTTTTATCCAACCAGCCCTCAATTTCGTTCTTAGTTGGATTCCCATGATATGACATCAGACATCTCTATGCAAATTATGGTCCCAACAATGGAACCGTTTATTGGCTTGATGGGGCTTGACATAGGTTCAGAGTTATTTAGCCAAACAAATCCCTACAATACTAGCCCTATCGGCATCAGCCCGTGGAGCACGGATTGAAGTCTCACCCAAAGCAGTATGGGGGGTGCTGGAACCAAGTTTCCACACCCTCGAGATGTTTGTGGTGTCGATTTAGTCCAACTGTACCTAACTTCACACAAGCTACTTCGCGCACTTGTTCTAACCTTCAATACCTTCGTGATCTATTATAATTGTCTTTTGCACAACCCTAACCAGAGGCTGAGGTGCTTTCACACTGCTAGGGCACGAACTGCACTATTTCCCCAAACTACATCGCGTATCTTACTTATCTTCTTAACAAATCTTAGTTAACTTCGCGCAAACATATATTCTATCTTGCATTCACTTAATCAATATAATTATATACATTCGCACATCATATAAACAGTAGAAGTGCAATTTATACCCAATATATTCAATGCATAAAACAGGAAATAAATACATAGAATTGATATGAAACTTCTCTTTATTAATACTTCCAACTGTTATAGACTCAACTCACCTTGCACACTCAGCTATAGGGGTTTGCGTACTCATCTGTGGATTACTAGGCCTCTGTGCACTCAGCTGCAGAACCTTCTCCTACTCTACGACCCAAAACTAGACTTTACTCCACAGATACAACTCAACTCTTCATCCTTCTCCCAATAATGTATTAACTACTTAGAGCCTCACTCTATTTATACAATCCCATGGTCTATAGACCATGGGTAGATCTCTATAACTGACATTATAATAGAAAAAATTAAGGGCACACAACCCTATGACTCTTTTATAAACTACGTGCTCTGCGCCCACAAAATGCGGAGTCTTTACCTTGAAATTACAATCTTTGACCAAAATCTAGGCTCTAAGCCCCAAAACTTCCCTTGGGGGATCCCGCACTCAACACAAACTTGATATTGGAGTTTTTTTGTTGACACCTCTTATGGTCTGAAATTCCTGGCCATTGTATGAGAAATAAATGGTAAGACTCGATTAATAACAAAATTGATGTCAACCCTACACAACCTTTACATCAGATCATTAACAGTATGCTTGGAATATAGATATGTCTACTGTATGATTGAGTGTGAAACCTAAGCTATTGCCAACAACGACTCTTTTGATTAGCCATAGATTATATCATCTTGTGACCTGTGCACACAAACATGGTTCACTTAAACTATTTTTGGTAAAGATGGCATATCTAATCACTTGATAAATATTCTTTAAACACCATATGCAAGTAGAAACTTATCAAATTTTAAGATCAATTCCATATCAAGTATTATAGAAAATCCTAAATGCCATGCCAATACAAACAACATAACAATCAACATTCCCCTTCATCCAAAGCAATGTCTAATAATTTCTTTAGTCCTCTACATTCGAAAGCATAGATACCATATTTTTTCACTGTCACATTATTCACTTTTTGTTAGAAAATTATATATTACTCAGCAATCGAACACATAAAATATTGCAAAAATATAAACACAAAAAATGCATAAAATAAAAGAGACACACATATACATGGTTCACCCAATTTGGGCTATGTCCACGGAGAAGCAACTAGTCCTTCCTTTACATTATCCAGCAAAATGAAGAGATATAACCTACATCAAATCCGTTATAATTTACTCTTTGGTCTCACACAATCTCCTCTCTCTTTTATCATTCAGAACACACATATACTTAGTTGCAATACAATTCCCTCATATAGAGCGAGGGGTTTCCTTCTAGGGCAAAAAACCTAAATTAAACATACTTCTGCCGTCACATCATCGTCCTAATGAACTACTCAGATTGAATACAACATTACAACATTTTACAAGGAAAATTTACATCTATTTTTAGCTTCACTCGCCCCCCCAAACCCTCTTGGCAGCGAACAAATGGGCGATGTTTCCGCCTAATTACGAACTGGGGTCCAATGTGGCGATAGCTCTGAATAAAAATGATAATTAGGCTACATACCCAACACTTTTGTTTGCTATATCTGATATTCCTCTTATATAAAATATTCCACCTTACATTTAAAGTATAACTATATTTGTGTGTCAACGTGTGCACATCCTATGCACACGATAAAGAAACCTACTCTAGATAAAATAATAGAGAATTTCCCTATAGTGACATGATGCACTTTCTAGAAATGATCCAACACATCATTATCCGTATTATCCCAAAACATAAGGGCATTGTCTTTATACAATTTAACATGATTCCTTTAAATGAGAATTGAGCAAACTCTATTTTAATTTAAACAAACCTATGTATTTTTATTTAAACATTGACTAACAGGCTCTATGTGATAAATTGTTAATTTTAAAATGAAGTGGCAGTTTTTCATAATTTCTACAAATGTCATTAAGACACTAGGCTAGGAAAAAATGCCCCAAGAAATAGTTCTAAGTGGTGTAACCTACTCCCCACATGGCAGATCTAAAAGGGATATGTTCCCTAACATGATTTCCCCACTAGAAGAGATGGAACTAATGATGCATTGAGGAATGTGTGATTCTTGCCCAAATTTGGTGATGCATTGGGGGTTTCATCTGACAATATACTCTGATATTAAGTAGCACTTATCATTCCTCTTCTGATTTTAGAACTTGGTTTTATGTGTATTCCTATTTTGATATATCCTTTTACAGTCTATTCAGATCACAATAAGTGTGTATGAACATCTCACCTAGTGGTTTGGAGATCAATTTAAAAATTGTTTTCTTTACAAGCCTAATCATGAGTACATTGTAAATAAGTGTAACACCATATCTCATGATTCTGGAACCTGTTTGAGGCGAAATTTTACGTCACTAGAAACATTTCGATGAAATGAAACTAATCGAAGGTTTCCTTATGTATGTTTTGTCTTATTTTATATGGTCATGGAACACCGAGGATGGTGTTCCCCTTAAGGGCGAGGGGTTGTAATGGCCCCTGTCATTTTGAAAAATATGTAAATATTTTCGTGGCTATGATATAGTCTTGTATATCATCTACCTACATAGGTACATCTAGGATGAGATGGATTTCTTGAACATCTCCTCGCTTGGCATGGCATACCGATACGCTGTCAAGATCGAGCAAAAGTTTAAATAGAAGAAGCGAGACTTTGGATCTGTGAATCCGAAGCAAGGGAAAGGCTTCCCCAAATCACAGAACTAAGGAAAATGTCGAGATAAGGTGACCCAAGACAACCCGTAGAAGCCACAAGAAAATAACAACACCATGAAGTCAAAGAAGGAAATAGGAAAGTGGTGTGAGTTCCACAAGAGCCCCACTCACAACACAAGTGAGTGTCAGACCAAGCAGTCACTGGTGGCCGAGTTGAAGGCCTCAAAATCAGATGCATGTTCTGACCCTGATTCAGAACCCGAAAAGGGGAAGGGAAAAGGGAAGTAGATCATTGACATGGATCCCAATGCCACTGTTGCCACCACCAATATCCAGAAGAATGAGCCCAAAGATCGAGAGGAGGGGGAGTGTCTTTTCCACTCACAAATGTGGGTGAAGGGTTCATTGCTACAATTCATTATCGAAAATGGCATCCAAAAGAACCTCAGTTAAACATAGGTCATGAAGCGGTTGGGCCTACCAACTACACCACACCTGTAGCCACACAGTATCAGGTGGCTTCACCAAGGATGAGATCACTAAGTCCACCAACAATGCCGCCTTCCTTACCTCATCAAGCCCTTTACAGATGAGGTATTGTGTGATGTCGCACCTCTTTTTTTGTGATGTACTATTAGGCCAACCATACTTATGGAGGTGACATGCTATATATGAGTCAAGGCCTCAAGTTGTTATTATTACTTTGGGTAATTCATTATACAGGATACCGGAGGTAGCTCCACCTACCGCCACCTCTTTGATCATTCCTAAGAAATGCAGCAAGCTCGTCTCCCAAACCAGGAAATTCATTTTATGTCTGGTTCTCTCCCAAAGTAAGGGGAAGATCGTCACCACATCCATGACCCCCGTAAAGGGTTCCTCCATGCAATAGCAGCAGTAGAGGGATATAGTCATGAAATAACATAGGAAAAAATTCTCCTCACCCACAGGGGTACAACACAAGTTTTAGGTGGGCAACAAAGTCTAGTTGCATCTGTAGAAAGAACAACTTACAAGAGCCCATTAGAAGTTCCAACCACTTCGACATGGTCCTTACACCATTACTAAGGCTGTCGGAAACAGTGATTTGGAGCACAACATTCCCCCATTCCTTCGCTTGCACCGAGTGTTCAATGTGGACCATCGTCAACCATGCTTCCTGCCATTACTGGACACAACAGAGGTTGCAGAACAGCTGACCAAGGACCAAGTTCAGTAGATGGATGAACTCAACACAATGGGGACCATTTCTTGCTAAGGGGGCAAGAATGATATAGGTGGATGTTGGTGGCCACCCACCTATCCCACATGGACCCCCACAACTGTCTCTATCAATTTTTCAGTTTCCTTATTTGTAGCACAATTTACTATTTTTAGCAGTTTTTCGGGTCTTGAACTTTCAGAGCCATTTAGAGGCCCTAAATGACTTTTTCTGGGAAATCTAGGAGCAACATGGGTCCATGATCTAATGTTTCTATTCCCAAAGTTTTAATCCTCAGATAGATATTTCTAACGAGATATTGTGTGTGTCAAATGGAGATCATATGCCAAAGTTACAACCCTGGGAAGATGATGTACCAATTTACCCTAAATGGGGCCCATAGTTTGGTGTTTCATCTCCTAGGGTTAGGTTTTTAGATGTTTAGGGTTTTCCATTGTTTCTCAATAATAAATAAGCTTTCGAGGCTCATTTTAATACAGTTCAGAGGCATGTAGCCACCACATGTCTTCTCAGAGATAAGCTACCATCGCCCTAGCTGGTTTATTTCCATTTTTATTTGTAAGCATCTTTCAGTATTTTACATTAATGAAATGAAGCATTATTTCCATTTCATCTATGTATTTATGGTTATATCTGTAATCTATTGCATTCCTGTTTAAATCCAGATCATTAGACCTCAAATTCACCTTAATATCTCTTGTAGGGTCCCAAGATTCATCTGGGGTGCCATAAAGTGTTTTCCATGGGTCATTGTTTGTCAAACATGGTCTCCTTCTCTATAGCATTAGGGGTTCCTTTGGTGCAAAAATCCATCACTAGTCTCTCATTGTGATAAAATATTCATTTGGGCTTTGATAAATTGTTTCCCATTATTTTGTGTCAAGGCTAGTATGGGGCTATGTTGGGTTTAGTGGTTTTATCCTAAAGAACCCTCAAATCTGGTTCAACATCAACCATTTTCCTAGGTCTTGGAGGGGCTGTAGGACATATGCCATATTCTAGTGCAATTAGGAGGCTCTAGGCTCTCAAAAATGCACTTGTTTAGGCCTATTCATTTCTCTTAAGTGCTTAGGTACTTATGGAGTAGGTGCCCAAAGCCTGGGCTATTGAACCACCTAAAAAGAAAAACACCAATTCTAGTGAAGGCAACCAATCATTAGGGACTAAGGTTAATAATGCATCTAGGTGGACCAAAATTTAATGTTAAGTGAAATTTAATGCTACAAACAAGGATCCATTTCCAGAATCAGGACCAAGATATTACACAGGTGTTTTCTCCCTAGGTAAGGGTGGCTAAAGGTCAACCCTATTAGGTGCTTCCATCCCCTAAGTGGAAGTAATAATTCCTTTCTCCACCCTTCAATTGATAGGTGTTAGTGAATAATAATGTGGTAATGGAGGGGATAAGACTTCATTGCCAAGTTCCATGGTCAAAGGGACCAACTAATGGGGGTGTCCAAATCCTGGGTGTATAGATGTGAGGAGGAAGAATTAGTGGATGCATGAGATACCAACTTGACCTTGGTTTTTCCACCCCTCTTGTGCACCTTTTACTTCTTGTGTATTATTCCTTGTATTACCACTTATATATAAAGGGTTAAGCTAACCTTTTATGAAGTAGCAATTTTGTCATTGCTTTAAGATGAGTCGGTTTACTTCTCATCAGTGTTGGGACAAGAAAGGGTTCCTTTTTTACGTAATGGAGCATCATGTGCTTAGAAACTGAGTGATGGAAATATGAGGTAGGTAGAGTGCATGATAGGATTTTTCCCATGTGCTAATTCTTATGTCCTAGCCATCTTTTGCAATTTGATTTTTCTTTCTTTGTTTTGTTGTGTCCTTGATGTGTTATTTCTTTTTCTTTCAACTGCATCAACCTCCTAGGGAATGCTTTTTGGGTCCTAATTAAGGTATGTGAACATATGAGTGCCAGGTTCCCAAGAACTATTGATAAGTTGTACCTAAAGAATGGAGATGAGATATAGGGTTTGTAATGTGGGATGAAAATTGTTAAGTATGATATAGGGAATATAGAACACACTATCTCAATCATAGATTCCCAAGTAGTGATTCTTTTATAAGCCAAAGGGCCTTAAGGGAGGTCCCAATAGAATAGGGTAAAATATTAACCCTCTTGGTAAGGTGAGAGAACAAGAATATGGTCAAGTTTTTTCAATCTTCTAGATCACCCCATTATCCATTCTAGATGCTAAAAAACAAATAAGTATAAGCACCTAGTTGCAAAATGATCAATGTTCCTTTTGAATGGCAACCAACTTTCGTCAAAGTGTTAATGTTATATCATGAGGGATTTGTTGGGGGATTTATCCATACCACGTGCATTCATATTGGGGGATATATATTGAGGAAGAAATGAAATAATATATTGAGCACATATAATAAGGGGTAAATGGTTTTTATATTTGCAAGTATAAAAAATGGAGCTCAAATTTAATGAAAAAATATAAAGGGGTATAAAAAATCTTAATGAAATTAGTTTTTTTTTTTTTAATTGGGTTGGTGTATTGGGTTTGTATCAGTAGGGGGATACATAATATGATTTTTAGAGTTATTTTCCAATATGTATTCAAAATAAGGGTATTGTTTATTATGCCATGAATGCACGTCATATGTCAGAGGTTCACTAAGTGAAGCCTCTGTGTGCGATGTGGGTAAGAAGCACATGAATGATGTGAGTGGCAGAGGCACATGACATATCATCATCTAATGGTGGCTAGAAGAGGTTGTTGTCTATCAAATGTAGGAGAACAATTTTCTCCTATGGGGTTACCCACTTTGGTGGGTAACATCTAGCTCCAAATTGAGGACATGACCTCACCATAGAGTGTAAAATCCAATAACTTGAAAATGGAGTTAATTTTGAATCCAATAATCCTTGGGATCACATACTTGTAACCTACACGTTCAAATTAACTTGTTTGGGGGCATGTGTGTTACACAATATTTTGTTACACCTCCTGCACTTCATTGTGACATACCCTAAAGTGCCCGAAACATGACCATCATGCAATGTACTCATTCATATAAGCAGCTCAGATCCTCCCTTAGACATTGATTATAAAATGCCTCGAGATTTCCCTAAAGAAAATAGCTCTAAAACCCTAATTTGAGGATCATCGCTCTTATGAGACTAAAAACAACGATGATTGCTTGTTACACAGTGCTTAACCTGTGATGGCATTGCTCTATTCACTTGTATATGCACGATGATCCCAAAAAGGCAATTTTCCCAAAGAGGATGAGAAGCTTCATGATCTAGAAGCTTCTAGGGAAGCGATCTGGAGGTTGTTTGACATAGATGAGGTCGAATTCTCCCAACTTGGCCTCTTAGTCTTATCCCTATGAGCTACCTCCTTAATATTAGGGCCTAATCCTATCTTTGGAGAGGTCCTAAATCCCTTTCCTAGCCTATATATTCATCCTCTCCCATTCCCAAATGGTTGGTCTATGCTTATTTGCACCCTTATGCTAAGATTGTGCCTATATGCTAGTCATTTGGCTTATAGAAGGAGTTCTTGGACAGCTTAGCTTGGAATTGGATATTCATTCTGTTGGGTGTGGAGCCTAATTATATTTTGTATTCAAAGGTCTCAGCCGGATGTATACCCCAGGAAGATTGTACACCCCTCCATGCAAGGGGACTTGTCCCCCCCATGGGGGTTCGGGGGGGCCGACCCCCTCCCCGGCTGGGGGGTCCGGGGGCCAGCGGTCCTCCGGTGGGGGTTTGGGGGTAGCGCCTTCAAAGCAAAAAATATATGTAAAATTTCCTTGAAAAAGTATAGTATTTTCATATTCAATTTTATTCGTCCATTAGGCGGAGATCTAATGGTAGAAGTTATGTTTAATTTAGGGTTTTTTCCCTAGAAGGCAACCCCTCGCTATATGTGAGGGAATTGTATTGCATCTATGTAGATCTATATTCTGAGTGAGGAAGGGAGAAGAGATTGAGAGTGAAGAAGGTGTTACAATGGATCTGTTGTAGGTTGTATCTCTTTAGTTTGCTGGATAATATAAAAGGAAGGACTGGTTGTTTCTCCGTGGACGTAGCCCAAACTGGGTGAATCATGTATATGTGTGTCTCTCTTGTTTTTATGCTTTTTCTGTGTTTATATTTCTGCAATATTTTATGTGTTCCATTGCTCTATAATACATAATTTTCTAACACATTCAAGGAGAGCCTATCAACATCAAGGCTTGGTTGTATGCTTCCCCTTATTTTCTATTAATATACAACTGCTGGTTCATTTTCCCTAAATGTGTATGCTCATGTATCATTTAATTAACATTTCTTGATCAATTAAGTAGGTTGATTTTGAATATGCTATTTGTATTTGCATGCCTCGTTGTGCCTTGATCGATTATGCAGGTGCATAAACACTAATAGCAATAGGAACGAGCCTATGATGCAAGTTATTCAAGGTCTTCAATGAAGGAGATCGAGATAGCATCAGAATGAGGTAGGCCATCTTCTTCATCTTTCTTTTCAATTGTAACTTAGGAAAGTTTATGGTAGATTATCACTTTGGTTTCTAGACCCACTAATTGGGCTAGAGGAATTGTCTCTATTCACAGAGAGGATTAATCTAGACAATAAAATGGTGACTCCACATGGGACACTATGATCGTTTCCATTCAATCTTTCATCCTGAATTTGTAATGAGTTAGACCAACCATCAATTTCTCGACTTGTCTACATCGGTCTGGGTTCATACCATAATTGATTACTACCTTAGAGTGCTAATTATGGATTTTTTCTTGGAATATTTTTTGTTTTTTTCCCATATTCCTCACCCATCATGGGTTTAGCTCTAACAGTCGTGATGGCATCGCAAGTTTTTACCAGTATAGTCGCAATGCAAAAAAATTTCTTCAATATTTGGTCATGTTGAAATCATCACTACTTTTACTATACAAAGTAGTGACGATGACCCCCTCCCATCGTGGGTTTGCCTATGAAAAGTAGCGATGATAACCCAATCATCACGGGTTTGGGTATATAAAGTAGCGATGATCCTTGAATGTGAAATTTTTTAAGGTTTCTTCCTTAGAATCTAGTGTATCTTGGGCCCCAAGGTATTTTCCTACTGTGTATGCTTGGATTTGTCAGTTTTTGATTGATTTCTTGATTACTTTGAAAATTTGTCTCATTGGATTTAAATTGAAATTTGATTGAGTTCTAGGGTTTCTAGTCAATTGGTCATCACTTTCTATTTGTTGTTGTCATTGAGATGTTTGTTTTGTTGATTGATTGAGTGTTGTTTTCTGTGGGAATCATTGAAAATATCATTATGCATTTATTTTAGCTTGTATTTTGAAATATACTTTTCGTGAAAATGCATTTGATTAGTTGCATTGAAAAGTTATTCTTTGAGATTCATAATTGAAAATAGATCACATTTTCTGGTGCTTGAGAGATAAAAATTGTACTAGGTGCATCAAATCATTCAAAATGAAAAGAAAAGCATAATTCATATAATTTCATCTTAGTAAAGTCAAAATCGTTTTTATTTCGAAAAATTTGCATTTAGGTTAGTGAAAAGTCAGAATCATTTTTACTTTTGGCATTGCATTTGGAAGACGAAAATGAAATTTAGTGAAAGGTATTTTTTGCATGATGCATTATTGATTGAAATTTCTTCCCTTGATTAGTCTAGCTTTCATTGAAAAGAAAGTTTTCCTTTTCTCATATAGTTGCATCATAGGTGTTCAGGTGACATTTTTTTGAGCCTTAAAACCAAAACATAATTGAAGATAAACATTAAAATTTACCTCAGTTAATCTAAGGAGCATTTGAAACATTAACGCTCATACTTGGTGGTCTAGGCTAGAGACGTGTTCTGGCGTTTATAAAACTTAGCAGTTGTCGTTCACAATACTCTTGCATTAGATAGTGCTAGCATGGATCTGTGCTCCCCGTAATGTCGAGTATATAAAGGGAGACCCTCATAGGTTGAAACCTTTATCCATAGGAAGCTGAGTCTGCTGCCCTGTAAACGTGATAGACGGACACATCATTCAAGGAGATTTCCTGCACGTACTTCAAGTCCTTGGTAAATTTATTTGCTAAGGTGTATATTGCAGTTCATGATTACTTGGTACTCCCTCTTGCCTAGAGTATCCCAAGTAGTAATTTCAATCTTTTCTGACTCCTTAAAATTGAAAATATCATCGAGTACTTATCCTTTCAAGCTCACTAAACCAATGAAAGAAACTAGAGTCACCTTTTTGTCCTTTTATAGACTCTTACAACATGAAAAGGAAAAGTTTTTGTTTCAAAATCTAAAATTAATTGACCACAAAACAACATCGTTCCTGTGGAAATACTTCTTAGTAGATCTTAGGTTGATACCAATGGCAACATTTCCTGAATCTACCTGTCAAGGAAACCCCTCTAACAGAAATCCTAGTCCTTTTCCTTCTTTCGAAAATACTAATGCTCCCTATATAGCAAAATTGTCCCTTCCTGGATTGACCATTGGTCTGCCAATTTGGTTATTTTCAACCTTGGTGGTTCCAAGTGTCCAAAGTACTTTTCACCCAAGTTCTCCTCCACCTTAACAACATCAACCTCATGTTGATCTTAAAGTTGACCCCTCGCCTTGTTCGCCTATTTCTTCACCCCATTCTTCCTCTTTGCCTAGTGAAAGTCTGGATTCTAGTAATCAGGGAGCTAAGAAAAATAATAAGAGGATGACGAAGAAGAAGAAAAATAAGAAAGGGGGCAACCAAGCAACCATTACTACTGATGCAACTAATGAAGAAAAATATTCGAACCAACCCCGAAAAGTAAAATTCCCTAGCATGTTATGTAAGGGTGACCATCTTCTTCAGAATTGTCCTAGTATTCCCAAGGTCTTAGAAGTGTGGTCCACAAGTTCACATCGACCTTTGTCATTAGCCTCTGGCGATCATGTTGGTGATAAACCTTCAACTAGTGACAGTAAAGTCCATGGGAAAAAAGGGAAAAGTCAAATTTTCCTGTAAGTTGTGTGAAGGTAATCATCTCGTTCACCTTTGTCCTTTAATGGATGAAGCTTCCAAATATTTGGAAAACCTTATTGCTTCCCAACCTCATCTTCCGGCTAGATATTGAAAGCTTTCCCTTGATCCTTCACTAGTTGATCTAGTGATTGATCAAAATTTGTCTTTGGTCAACCCCACTCTTTCTAAAACTGAGTCTTGTGAGTTTGTTCTCGACCAAACATTGGTTAAGGAAACGGTATACCTTGCTCCACCTTCAGTTAACTATACCTTTCCAGTAGAGAGTGAACCTCATAATGCTCAAGTTCTTTTGGTTTCTTTAGTTTTGAATTAAATGGAGGGAATTCCTCCCATTCCTGAGGTGCATGAGAGAATTTCTCCTGTTACCATAGAGAAAGAGGGTAGCCCTCATGTTCCTACGACACCCCCTCCGAGTAGTTTGGTCACTTCTTTTGATTGGAGTCGACTGGAAGGATATTGTCTTTCGTCCTATCTACCTTTTCATATTATGGTACAGGCTTACCATATGGCTGTATCTGGCACAGTCATAGACAAGGACACATATGTTAGCATCCTATCCTCAACTGCTTGGAAACCTTTAGGTTCTCCTCAAATTGTCCCCGTCACCCAGAATTTGTTAGATTTTAACAGAGGAACCAGTCAACCATTAGGGATCCTTCCTAAGTTTCCTATTACTTTGGGAGGAAAGACTGTCTATATATACGTAATGGTTGTCCAAGGCCCTTTATATTTTAATCTACTCCTTGGCCATGACTATGTTTATGTCATGGGATATCTTGTTTCCTCCCTCTTTTGAGTGATGTGTTTCCCACATGAAGGAAGCATTGTGATCATTGATCAACTTACATTCATTGGTCTTGAATCAACTCCCTCTCAACCATCATACCTAAATGGTTCTCATATGTTAGCGATATCATCCCTGCTAAAGGTTAATTATGTGGCCACCTATTTCATGCCCACATCTACTGATGATCTAATAGGTGATGTAGTACATGATGTACTGGGCGCATTGGAGCATGATTTTTCATTCGAATCCCTAGACATGTATCCCTTCCAGAGCATTGTTCTCCCATATGATGAGAACCTCTTGGAAGCCATGGCTTCTTTTGGTCTATGATAAAGACCCTGGAGTAGAGTTCCTTGTCTTGTGTCAAGTTCATTAAAAAATGAAACAATGGATGGAGCAGAGTTCCTTGTCTTGTGTCAAGCTCCTTAAAAAATGAAACAAGTGATATGAGGATGGTTCTTATACTATGTCAACCTCGTTAAACAATGAAATATATCTCCATGAGCATGGTTCTTTTCCCATGTCAAGCTCGTTAAAAAATGAAACAAATTCCCTTCCAATTCAAGTCTTTGATTAGATCTCTTAAAATCCCAGTCGAGTCTTTCACTTGATCTCGTAAGTGAATCTTCATTCCATCCACTTAGGTGAATGAAATGAAGCTTGTAGGGCATGTTCCTTGAATTGATTCATTATGTTGGGGGCATGCCAACTTATTTCAAGCATAGTTTATCTTTGTTTCAAGCTTGTGTAAAAATGAAACCAAATCTCAAGCATAGTTTGTTTCCGTTTCAAGCTTGTGTAAAAATGAAACCAAATCCAAGAATAGTTTTTTTCTCATGTTTCAAGCTTGTGAAAAAATGAAACCATCTTCAAGTATTCCCACGCTTAGTTTTTTCCTATCTTTCAAGCTTACGTAAAAATGAAACCGTTTCCCTTTTTACCTCTTGCAATTTTCATTTTTTTCAGCCGATTTTTGCCAGATGAGCTTGGTTTTTTTCATTCCATTGTCACCATCTCCATGGCCGATCATATGATTTCATTTAGTTGTTTTATCCTTGCCTGAGGAACATTTACGATGAGTGGTTTTATTAGCCAGCCTCTTGACCATTACATGTTTTGAGTAGTTCCATCATTACCAGAACCAATTGCTATCCTTTTATACCACTCGTTCCTCGAGGATGAGTCATCTTTCAACTCTTTTCTAACTCTTGAAAAATGAAAATATTGTCGAGTGCTTGTCATTTTGAACTCGTAAAAGTAAATGAAATGACGTCTACTCAGTATAAGTTTAACCCCTTTCTGGACTGAGATAGACTATTTATGAAAAAGGAACACCTTAGTCGAACATGGCTAGGAGGTTCTCTCGAATATCATTTTCTAACTTTTCAGATTAGAGAGAAAAATTATGAAAAGGAACCTAATTGAGTTTTATTTTTTCATCTCTTTTTCAAACTCTTTAAATGTGAAAAATATACTAATTCATTCTTACGTTGAACTTGTTAAAATTTTACGACGAGAGAATCATCACCATGATGAGACCGAGTTTCTCCTTTCTAGGACTCGTAAAATGTACTAGGATGGATTCATATGAAGGGTGAACTTATACAACAAGCATGTGGTATCCTCTTCAAGATTGTGTAAAAATAAAGAGGTACTCACTAGAAATAGTGGGGGAAAAGTGAAAGTGAAACATCGTTTTGTATAGGCAGCATGTCGCTCTTAAACATGACACTCATATATTTCTCGTCTCAGGTTTGGGGCATCCTCACTTAGTCACTTGTCCTTCCGGGTTTGGGTAATACATTTTACCTCTAATTCGATTATTCCACTTCATCATTATGACCCTTGGTCCTATGTTGAGGAAAATGTTGCCACACTCCGGAGTCGTGTCTCCAATGTTCAAGAGAAGTCCTAACTACAGTTATTTACCTATACATTGTCTGATCCATTGTTACAATCTTGGATCTTATTCATTTCATTCCACTTTATTCCTTGTTTCTTGTCGATAATGTGGGACTCATCATTACCCTCCTTCGACGAGTCGCTTCTTGTCGACTTCAACTCATTATCTAGGAAGACAATTTAGAAACTCCCTTTCAGTACTTAGAGCTTGCGCGCCTTAATGGAAAGTTCTTCGCATACGAAAATAGGTCTGTATCATTAGCTTTTGATTGGATGATTACATGAGTGTTCGAATTCAATTTCATTATCACATTCACGGATTGTACTGTCATACCTTGAGAGCCATTTTCATTATTGTTGGTTTCTCTCGTACCTGTTAACGGTCCACATCATTGGTCAATAATTAGGTGGTTTTCTAACATGTTTAAATTCAACACATTTATTCACATGTTAGAATTCATACTTTGATTGGGTCAGGATGGAGCACAAGACCCTGAGTCTTGTCTGATATGACTTAGGTTACGTAGATTTATATTTTATTCATGATTGTACACATGTTTGCGCTATACGGATGGCTATGACCATACCATGGGACTTCACATTTATGATGATCCTTTTATATCGAATGGTTGCGTCCATACCTAAGATCTTAGATTCACATATGATCCTTCTCATTTGGATGGTTGCACCCATACCATGGATCCTTTTGTAGGTTTTAACCTTGTACAGAAATTACCTGCATATGAATTCTAAAACATAGAAAATAAACAGTGCGAGAGAAAAACACATAAAACACATATACATAGAGATTTTCCCCTGGATCCCAAAACCGAGACTACCATCTTGATATTTCATTATGTTCCTTTCAATGCTACAATACATATTTATACATGCCGAAGCATCCAATACCATGGACCGAAAACCATCACGTCCAAAACCATGTGTGAAAAATATGCACAAAACCATAGGTAGGTCTGCCCAACCTAATATAGCGTCCAAAACCAAAATTTTCTGGGGCACTGCCCTAGACCCCATAGAGGGGGGTTACCTGCACCCCTCAAACCCCCTATGACCCCCCACCTTCGGCTACGCAATCGGTAAAACGAAGGATGGGGCTCCACCCCCCCACTAACCCCTCGGTTAACTACGTGGGCTAGTCGTGGAAAGAATACAACACAACCCAACATTCTCCCACTTGTTATTTCCTTTCCACAGGGGGCCACAAGAGATCATAGTCATTTATCGAGCCCTGCAATGCCCATTATTTCTCTACACCAAGAGAACTTCTTAGAGCTCAAAAATTTTGTCAATGCATCTGCAGTATTCTTCAAAGTGTTCACCTTTAGCAGCAGCACCTTTTTGTCTTCTATCATATCCCTCACAAAGTGACACTGAACATCAATGTGCTTTGTCTTTGAATGATATGCAGGGTTCTTTGCTAAGAAAATTGCACTTTCGCGGTCACAGTCTATCCTTATAGCTCCCTGTACTAACCCCATACTTGAACACAATCTCTGCAATCAAACTACTTCCTTGCTTGCATGAGTGGCTACCATGTATTCTGCCTCTATAGTTGATAGTGCCACTACAGATTTTTTCTTACTCATCCAACTGACTGCACCTCCAAAAACAAACATACCCACTTGGAGATCTTCTCTGATCCAGATCTTCAGCCCAGTCTGCATCAATAAAGCCACAAATATCCAACACTCTGTCCAATATTGGTCTTCCTTGGCAGCACAAACCATAATCACTAGTGCCACATAAATACCTGAAAACTTGCTTCATTGTAGTCCAGTGCTCCTTCCCTGGTTTTGACATAAACTGGCTCAATACTCCCACTGCATGTGCAATTTCTGGTCTACTACAGACCATTGCATACATCAAAGCTACTAGTTGCACTTGCATATGGAATGCAGGACATGTCCTCTTCCTCTTCTTGTGTCTTGGGACACTGTTCAGTAGATAAATTTACACCTAAAGGAATAGGAAACTTCACTGATTTACTATCTTGCATATTAAGCCTCTGCAGTATTGTCTCGACATACTTCCTCTGGTTTAACCAGAGCTTCCTTTTTTCCCGATGTCTTTTAATTTCCATGCCCAAAATATAATTTTCAGCACCAAGGTCTTTCATGTCAAAATTGGAGGACAATTGGGTCTTCAAATCTTGGATAATTTCTTTTTCATTTCCAACTAGCAACATATCATCCACATACAAGACCAAATAAATAACATGGTCACTAATTAATTTAAAATACACACAGTGATCTTCTTTGCTTCTGGTGAAGCCAAGTCCCCGTATAAATGTATCAAATTTTGATACCACATCCTTGGTGACTGTTTTAACCCATATAGAGACTTCTTTAACTTGCATACCAATTCTTTCTTACCCTTCACCGCAAAGCCTCCAGGTTGCTTCATGTAGATTTCCTCTTCCAGATCTCTGTGGAGAAATGTTGTCTTTGCATCCATCTATTCTATCTCAAAATCAAATCCAGCAGCAACATATAAAAGTAATCTAATAGAAGTTACCTTGGAACAGGAAGAAAAACATCACCAAAATCAATTCCCGACACTTGGGAATAACCTTTTGCTACCAACCGAGCTTTTTATTTCTCCACCTTTCCTTCTGCATTTGTCTTCTTCTTGAACACCCATTTGTTGCCAATGTGTTTCCTTCCATCTGGAAACTCCACAAGATCCCAAGCCTCATTTTAATGCAAAGATGGCATTTCATCAACCATGGCCTCCTTCCAGAGTTTGCCATCTTCTGAATATACTACTTCCTTCACAATTCTGAGATCATCATCAGTAACAGAAAAAAGCAAAATTTTGAACAGAAAGTAGATGGACTATACCTTTCCAACTGCCTTCTTTCTCGAACTGATCTTCTCACGCCCAGATTTTGTGGCTCTTCATATTCTGATTCCTCCTTTGCTGTAGAGTCTGATTCTTACTCCTTAAGCTCAAACTCTATCTTCTCAGGTTCCTTTGGTTGGAATTCATGTTTAATAACATATTTCACCTCTCTGAACACCACATCTCGACTGTACACAACCTTCCTTGTTACTGGGTTCCAAATATTTATAACCCTTTAAACCATCCTTATACCCAATAAAGATGCACTTTTCAAATTTACTATCCAACTTGGTTTGTTTCCCCTTTGGAACATGTACATATGCATCACATCCAAATACCCTCAGATGTGAAAGAGAGGGTTTCTTACCAGTCCATACCTCTTGTGGAGTCTTATCCTCCTGTTGGCCATGGAGCCTCATTATCTTCTGTATTCAAAGGTAGCTGCAGGGGGGATCCAGGGGGGGCAACTGAGACCTTTTGGAAGCCCCCCTTAGCGGGGGGTTTCAGGGGCAACGCCCCCAAAGCTAAGAATAGATGTAAAATTTCCTTGTAAAATGTTCTAATTTCATAGTCAATTTGGGCCATCCATTAGGCAATGATCTAACAGTAGAAGTTATGTTTAATTTAGGGTTTTTTGCCCTAGAAGGCAATCCCTCGCTATATATGAGGGAATTGTATTGCGTCTATGTAGATCTATATTCTGAGTGAGGAAGAGAGAGTAGATGGAGAGAGAAGAGGGAGTTACTGTGGATCTGTTGTAGGTTGTATCTCTTCAGTTTGTTGGATAATATAAAAAGAAGGACTGGTTGTTTCTCCATGGACGTAGCCCAAACTGGGTGAACCATCTACATCTATGTCTCTCTTGTTTTATGTGTTTTCTGTATTTATATTTATGCAATATTTTATGTGTTCCATTGCTCTGTAATATATAATTTTCTAACAAATGGTATCAGAGCCAAAGGTCTATTTGGTTGATAAACTCGCAGGAAAAAAGTGTTCCTGGTTCAAGTGGGACCAATGGTGGAAGTTGGTAGGTTTAGGGTCGAAAAATTCAACGACCAAAACTACCAGCTGTGGAAGACGCAGATGGAATATTATCTATATTAAAGAGATCTGAACCTACCATTGAGCGGAAAGACAAAGAAGTCGACGAGTATGATAGATACATAATGGAATATTCTCGACAGAAAGGCA
The DNA here is from genome assembly GCA_000404065.3 of Pinus taeda. Classification (NCBI taxonomy): domain Eukaryota; kingdom Viridiplantae; phylum Streptophyta; class Pinopsida; order Pinales; family Pinaceae; genus Pinus; species Pinus taeda. The sequence continues at coordinate 467,287 of APFE030385341.1, forward strand.
CTAGGAACAATATGGCTGTGCCTAGCAGCATCGGTAGCCTTTAATATTTCAAAGGAAACAACAACAGAGGGTTTAACATCAACATTGGCCAAACTATATGAATAACCATTAGCCTCAAATAAGGTATTTCTTATGAAGCATTTATTTAATATGAAGATGTCAGAAGGTGGATCTATTGTTGACCATTTAAATGATTTTAATACAGTTACAAGTCAGTTAAGTTTTGTAGGGGTAAATTTTGATGATGAAGTTAGGGCTCTGTTATTTCTGTGCTCATTAACAAAAAGTAGGAATGGTTTAGTTATGGCCATTAGTAACTCTGTCTTTGGATCTAGTACTTTAAGGTTTGATGATGTTATCGGTGTAATCCTTAGTGAGGAAATGTGATGGAAAAGCTCTGATGAGACATCAGGTAATGCTTTGACTGCATAGATTAGGGGAAGAAAAATGGAAAGAGGAAAGAGCCCAGGATACTGTAGTAAGTCAAGAAAAGGTAGATCCAAGTCCAGATTAGGGATAGTGTGCTAGAAATGCAGGAAGAAAAGACACTTGAAGAAAGACTACAAGTCTCGGAAGGGAAAAGAACGAGACGCGCAACAAGAAACTAATCATGAAGCGAATGTAACAGGTGATGTGTTGCAAGATGCTTTGATTATTTCATTAGAAAATATTATTGATGCCTGGGTGGTAGATTTAGGGCTATCATTCCATGCCACCCTTGATAGGAAACATTTTCATGATTATGTTCAAGGAGATTTCAGACAGGTTCGATTGGGTGATGATAAACCCTGTAAAATCATTGGAATGGGTACAGTTTTCATAAAACAACAAAATGGAAATAAGTGGATATTGGAGGAGGTAAGGCATGTTCCAAATCTGAAGAAAAATCTGATTTCAACAGAGCAGTTGGGAGGTGAAGGTTGGGTAACTACTTTCACAAATAAAACCTGGAAGGTCATTAAAGGATCCCTGGTAATAGCGAAAGGAGGAAAGGTTGGTACATTGCATTTATACGATGGTATTTCTAATTTTGTTAATGCTTTAACCTTTACAAGAGAAGATACGACATTGTGGCATCATAGGTTCGGGCACATGAGTGAGAAGGGGATGCAGATTCTTCACTCAAGAAATTTGTTGCTAGGTTTGAAGCATGTTGATTTAAAATTCTATGAGAATTATGTTTATGGAAAATAGAAGAGATTCAAATTCCTTAGAGTTGGGAAAGAAAAGAAGAACGAAAAATTAGAGCTTGTGCATACAGATGTATGGGGACCTGCTCAAGTATCATCTCTTGGTGGCTCTCGTTATTATGTTACTCTTATTGATGATGCAACGAGGAAAACCTGGATTTATTGTATTCAAAATAAATCTGATGTATTTGATACTTTCAAGAAATGGAAAGCTTTGGTTGAAAATGAGACAGGAAAAAGGTTGAAGTGTCTCAGATCAGAAAATGGAGGTGAATAATGCAGCAAAGAGTTTGATAGGTACTGTTCAGAGAATGGAATTCATAGAGAGAAGACAGTTCCAAGAACACCACAAGAAAATGGTGTGTCAGAAAGGATGAACAAGACAATCATGGAGAGTGCAAGGTGCATGAGATTGCATGCAGGATTGCCTTTACAATTTTGGACAAATGTTGTAGATTTGCTATTTATCTAATAAACAGAGGGCCTTCAAGTTCCTTGGATGGTGGCATTACAAAGGAGGCATGGACAGGTAAAAAGGTAAACTACTCTTTTTAAATACTTTTGGTTGTGAAGCCTTTGTCCACATTAATAAAGAAAATAGAACAAAGCTTGAGGCAAAATCAAAGAAATGTACCTTTATTAGATATGGTGTTAAT